>ML783593.1:714315-764072 GCA_009831015.1 Picea engelmannii
AAATATGCAATTACTGACATTTAATTCTAACAGGACATCATGTAGGAACCATATATATTGTCATTGATGGGCAAAAGGATCAAGGAGATCTCCTATTAATGCACATTAAACCAATATTTGTGGGGGGTTATATTATCCCTTCCAAGTGTTGATTTCAAAATCATGAAATGTCGTTCACACGTTGTGGCCTCCGCACGTTCACGAAACCTCCAATCCTTAATTGCTCTTCATCATACCCACCACCTTCGCATTTCTAAATATGCAATAAGTAAGCTTTACTGTTAACAGTTCATCATGCACCACCCATACAGATTGTCATTAATCAACGAAAGGCTCAAGGAGCTTTCCCATTCATAAGCATTTAACCAAGATTTAGCGGAGAGTTACATTATCGGCTCTAACTGTTCATTTAAACCATCATCTAGAGAAAACCAATGTTCTCATAAACCCATGGCATCAGCTCGACAACAGTTTTGTGGAGATACAGTGAACATCTTGGGGCACAAGGACCAGAACTTCCAATGGTCCAGGGCATAATCTTATTACTCAACCTCTACCATAGAGAAAAAAATAATTTGGACCTCTGGGATTGCTCATGCAGGCTGTGTCCCTGAGGTTTTTGACTGTAAGGACCTAGTCTTTTGGTGCACCGATAAATTTATTTCAGACAAAATAATTATTCCACTATGGGACCACTCTTTTGTTTCTTTGTCACCTCAGGTCTTCTGCCAGATGTTAAGATTGTTAGAGCCAACATTGACGTTCAGAGGAGAAGATTGCAAATAGTTCCTAGAAAATCATAATAACGGGTTGGACCTCTTGCCCCATTTTTTGGAAAACCTGCTTTTAGTTCCTGAAGATATTACATGCTTTTAGGTTAGTTCATTTAGAAATCTATTTCTTGAAATTGCCTAGTTGTTTACAAGAATAATGGGATAATAGTCCACAACAACTATTTCCTGGAGTCCACAACAACTTTTCCTTATCTCTGGAAAAGTTTTACAACATCCTTCAATTCGATCAAGCTCACGTCCATGACTGGCTAGTCAAATATTCAGTACACGATGAGGAAATTTATCAGGCTCTCTGTAATCTTTCTATCGACTTCCGAGAATTAGAAAACGATCTTTTCAACATAAAAATACGGAATGAGATCAACATCGCCCCAATGAGAAGCTACATTGAAGAATGTCTCGAAAGACAATTGAAGCAGGCCGCCAACAAAAGGCAATAGGCAGTTTCCAGGATTCCAGAAGTCGTCGATGACATCATTGAAACCCCAGCCATCGACGACATCAATGAAACAACAACCACAAGTAAATAGCCAAAGGCCTCATATGTACCCTCACTGTAAATCTATTGATCGCATCCTTCTTTGTTTATCAACCCAGTTATTCCACTTTCTTAAATAGAGATGTGTAGGCAAACACTTATACCTTTCCATTTGTTTTTTTTGCAGGTATTGCACTCTATCTTCTTTCTACAATCATGTTTCTTGTACATATTTCTCTAATGGTCCACGAGAGCCCCAATCCCAGTCTACATGACAAACACATTGAAATTCTGATTTATATGTAATAGACTTTATTTTTTTTGTATATTTCAAAATTTTCAGTAGTGTGTAACAGACTTTTATTTTTTGACATATTTCAAATAAAAATGTTTTCTTATTTGCTTTTAAATTTACATGTCTTCATACATTCTTATCTTTCACCAGTCTGTATGACAAATGCATTTAATTTTTTTTATATGTAACATACTTTTATTTTTTATATATATTTCAAAATAAAATACCCCATGTTCACAAATGCATTCTTATGCCCCATGTTCCATGATATACATTTTGCACACAACATTTCCATTATACACATTTCAAAATTTCCAGTAGCATGTAACAAACTTTTAGTTTTTTACATATTTCAAATAAGATTGTTTTCTTATCTCCTTTTAATTTTATGTCTTCATACATTTTTATCTTTTACCAATCCATATGGCAAATGCATTTAAATTTCTAAATTCATTCTTCCACTGTCAACAAATTTGTTGTTTGTTATATACTTTCAAAAATTAAATGGTGCTCTACATGCCAACCGTCATTTACTTTTGCCCCATGTTCCGTGATATACATGTTGCACACAACATTTCCGTGATATGCATTTTACACCGAACATTTCCGTCATTTACAATTCGACCCCATTTTCCACAATTTGCTTTCTAACCTCGCTGGCAGGGACTATGTTGCCATGCACCCTTGTTATAAAAAAGTTAATGTTGATGGTGTCGATAAGGCACATCCTCTTTAACATATTTATTATAAAAAAAAATCTAATGTTGATGTTGATGGCACGGATATGACATATGTTTTTCATAAAATTTTAGACATATATAATATATTTTTATAAAACAAAAAAATAATACATTTATAAGTCCACTCACAGACTCACACTGACAGACTTAAAATGTTTCTTCCCATGTGTGGGGGTTGGGTTTTTTTTAGAGCTTTTCACCCAAATTGGGCAGCCGAAATTGGAATGTTTTCGGCTTTTAAGAATTAAACCGATCCATGATTTTTTAATTTACCAAAATTACACTAAGATTGCCAAAATGGGAGGGTTTTAGTTGCTCAAGTGGATAATAAATTTTATAGAGCACTCACTAAATTAAGAACTAAAGGCTAATGATAGAAGGAAATATTAGGATTCAATAATATTACATGTTGAAAACTGAAGGGGAAGAAAATACGCCTGCATCCAAGTGAAGTAGTGTGTTGACTTGATTTCTGCAAGCTTTAGAGCTATAAGTTTGCATCCAATGGTTATTGGGGTTGTATTGTTTGGTAGCTCTTGTTGTATGCATTTCAGAGTGGAAACATATTTTTAATGGGCATATATTTTTAATGGTGTTGTATTCTATATGAGGTAGGACACCTCAAATATTTCTATATAAACTTTTCTAATTTGATGATGTTATGTCAAATGTAATTTCATAATAATTTTATGTTATGCATAAATTGTATGTGTATTGACAACAAAATTTGTTTTTGTATTCATAATAAAAATTAAAAAAACACATATTATACATATTATTTAAATCATATTATTTAAATGAGAGGCAAAAATAAATATAAGACCTCATGTAAAGGACATTTTAATCATAAAAATCTAATGTTGTCAAGTTATTTAAATTTGTTTTTAATGAATAAAAATTTTAAATGTTAATTAATATAATATATATAATATTATTATAAAAATGAATAAAAAATAAATCCAAATTTGATTAGTATTGAAATTATCAAATTTAATAAAAAATATTTATATTTTTTCCGTTAAGAAAATTTTCGTATTTCTCTTCATTTTACATTTCAAAGATAATATCTAAAGTAATTCTTAAAATTAACAACATGATTCTAAATTATTACAATGATATTCTCATTAAAAACTCAACATACGAGTTTTAAAAAAAATTATAGCTCACTCTCATTAAAAATAATTACTACTTAATGTTAGTTGGAAATGTAAGATTTATTATAAAAATGCTTCGATTGAAATTTAGACGAAGTCCGACATGTTTTTAAAAAGGAAAGGTAATACTGGTCGTTTATGTAGACAAAGTCCAACATCTTTTTAAAAAAGGAAATGTAACACAGTTCGTGAACGATGCCCTATATCATGTATGTAACCCCATTGAAGGCCTTAAGATTTCATCAAATTTGTTTTCAGAGAGCCTTGGCATCCAACTTTGAAGCATTTACAATAAACCTAAGACATTATTTTTTATTAAATTAAAATAAAAAATATTATTAATTCTATAAAAAAGAATTATTTAAAAAATATTAAAATGTCATTATAAATTAAGTTGTTGATATTTTAATATATAAAACTAATGTTTTACCGAAGTAATCTTAATTTTTTTTTAGCATATTCAAAAATAAAAATATATTTTTTCCCAAAAATAACAATCAATGGTATATTTATACCATGTTAATACATAGTGCCTTATGTTAGTGGGAAAGGTGTCACTTATATTAATACATAAGTTTCCTTATTACTTTTAAAATATTAAAAAAATATATGTAAAATAACAATATTATATTAATAAATTGTTTATAATTATTTAATTTTATATTTGAAATTCAAAATAGTTTTAGTTGTTGTTATAAAATATATTAATTTTCTTAACAATCATAAATTTAATTGTTTTTAAAAAATAATAATATTTTTTATATAATAAAATAAATATTTATATTATTAAATAATAAAATATAAATATTTATAATTTTTCCAATTTCATTTATAAATAAAGAGTAAAATCATTTTGCATATCTTTAATTGCATATTAAGAATTTTTCAAATGTTAAAAAGTCATCTTACATTTTTATATCATAGTCATCATTTTCCATCCTCTTAGTTTAACTGGTTCTTTTGGGGATATTTCATGTTTAATTTTGTTCAAAATCCCATGAGAAATTGTTGGAGCTACAGATTTGAATGGTTAATTTTGTATAACCCGAGTGTCCCACGAGTTTTTTATTAACAAAATCATAAAGACATTGAAGGCTCACATAAGTGAGACCAATTGTCTCACACACTCAATAAATTCATCAAATGATGCACTACATATATAGGTTCTGAAGCAATCAACTAACTCCTACATATATGGATATGAATCCAGTTCAAATAAAAAAAGATATAGAACCCCTAAAAATCTACAATTGAGTGATTTGTCCATTATTCCCTAACACTCCTCCTTAATGGAGAAATGAGTTCTCTACAACACCTAGTTGACTCCTAAATATTTCAAATTTTTCCTTTTCAAGAGGCTTAGTGAAAATATCAGCCATATTGTCATTTGTATTACAATAAACTATATCAATCTCCTTTGCGTGCATCTTTTCCCTTATATAATGATATTGGGTCTCTATCTTCTTCTATCTGGCATGATACATAGGATTGTTGGCTATTTTGATGAAGCTTTGATTATCACATTTGATAATCGTTCACATTTTTTTATTCTTCTCTCATATCTTCAAGAATTCGCCTCAACCAAACTGCTTCACAAGTAGCACTACACAAGGCTTTGTATTCAACTTGAGTTGATGACAAATAAACAATTGGTTGTTTCTTACTGCTCCAAGACACGATCCACGATCCAATACTGAATGTATATCCTTTGGTTGAATTTATGTTTTCAATATTTCTAGTCCAATCTGAATCAGAATAACCTGTCAGCTTAACATAAAACTCATTAGTATATTTAATACCAAAATTAACATTCCCTTTCAGATATTTAAATACTCATTTTGTTGCTAACTAGTCGCTTTCACGAGGCTTTAACATGAATTGACTTAGGATGCTCACTGAATATGCTATATCAGGTCTAGATGTAGTGAGATAGTTTAGACTTCCCACTAACTGACGATACAGTGTATCATCTACCGCTTTTGTCCCATCATCATTGTGGATTTTAGCATTATGTTGTAAAGGGGTTGATATTTCTTTACACTGACTCATATTGAACTTTTTAAGTAACTCCCTTGTATATTTTCTCTGTGTGACCAATGTCTAACTAGATTCTCTCCATATTTCAAGACCTAAGCAATAATGCAACTCACCAAGATCTTTCATCTCAAAAACCTATGACAATTGTCTTCTAATTTCATCAATCAACTAAGATGCATTGCATGTTATAATGAGATCATCAACATACAAGGAAATCAAGGTAACATCCCCTTCCTTATTTGACTTGATATACAAGTTAGGGTCACTCATACTTTTTATAAAACATTTCTGATAAAAGAAAGAGGATATCTTCACATACCAAGATCTTGGTGCCTATTTTAGTCCAT
This sequence comes from Picea engelmannii, assembly GCA_009831015.1. Lineage (NCBI taxonomy): Eukaryota > Viridiplantae > Streptophyta > Pinopsida > Pinales > Pinaceae > Picea > Picea engelmannii. The sequence continues at coordinate 720,161 of ML783593.1, forward strand.
ATAAGACTTTCTTTAATTTACAAAAAATATGTTCTTGACCCTTTTTTACAAATCCTTTTGGCTGAAAAAGATATACTTCTTCCTTTACTTCCCCATTTAGAAAAGAAGACTTAACATCTAGCTGATGAAGATTCCAATTATGTTTTGTAGCTAATGAAATCATTAATCTATTTGTGTTTAACTTAGCTATAGGTGCAAAGGTATCCTCATAATATATTACCTCTTTCTGTGAATATCCTTTTGCAACTAATCTAGCTTTAAATTTTTCTATACTTGCATAAGCATTAAATTTGGGTTTGTACAACCATTTGGATCCTATAGAAACTTTATTTTTGGGTAATTATGTTAATTCCCAAGTATAAGTTTTCATTATGGACTCATACTCTTCCTTCTTACATCTCTCCATTCTTTATGCTCAGTAACTTGTTTAAAATTTAAAGGTTCTATAGCATTCATTACTTCAGTCATCAAAGCATAGTCTTTATACCTTTCAGGTAGATGAGTTTGGCTTGATGACCTCCTTGGTGTTTCAATGCCTTCACCTCTTCCTCTACTTGGTGGTGAATATACTCATATTGGCGTACTTTGGCTGCTTGTAGTGTCCATATCATTGAGTTCCTCCTTCCGTTTATGTTCATGTTCTACTTCTTCTTTCAAATTTTCATCATGATTGTTAACGCTGAGTGAATTGTTGGGTTGAAGAAACAATATACAAAGTTAACCTACAAACCAACTTTAAGAATGGAAACTAGCCTTTCCAATCTATAGAGGGCTCTCTCTAAGACTTAATTTCTGATAAAGATGTTGCTTCAAATGATGGCTAGATTTAGAATTTTGAGATAATTGTTCAAGGTCTCCTAACAAAAGATAATGCTTCTAGGGCTATGGAGTCAACCCCTGAAAACAAAGAAAACAATGCTTGGTATATAGAACTCCTTAGAGGAACAAAGGCTAAATAAGGTGATGAACTTTAGTTTTTAGTTTGATCATGTAGGGCGAAAGAAGAAAGGATTCATACAACATAATCAAAGCACCACAATGGATGGATTCTGATCTTAGCTGAGAAGAAAGACATAATTTAAATTAGTTAAGTCTAGAGCATCATTAGATGAATTCTGGACTTTCAATTCACCAATTTAAAGAGAAAAAATTGCAGATGAAAATAAGTACACAGGGAATACATACAAAGAAAGGTACAAACTTCAGATCACCACCAATAGAATCTTTTTCTTAAGGAACTCAGGACTTCTACATTTGTTTTTCTTTAGATTCAGAAAATTACATAGAGGATCAAAATGTCTATACTTTTGCCCGCACACCCCCTTTTTACATCAAAATGGTCCCTATTTATAGAAAATAAAGCTACACTTAGCTGTTAGGATTCGAACTACTATCTCCTAGAGTTATGGATCTGGTTGTTTTCAAAGAGAATAACAACCTCTACAAAATTTACCAAAAATAGGAAAGTCAATCTGGCAATCATAACCTATCCGAGATTTTATTTACAATCATAAATTATTAAGAAAATTTCAACCATACAGTTGTGATGAATCATCATGTGTATCATTGGACAACATTGCCATCGTTGCGCGGTAAATTCGGATTTTTGTTGTCCAAATGTCAGCTGCAAAATCTGCGCAGTGATCTCGCGTGACGAATCTTCATGCTGAGGTTGTGTGCACGAATCCAGTTGGAAACAAAGGATGGGATCATTCAATTTGTTCGTAGCTTCCTTGTCCAAACTCACTTGCAGTTGTAATGCCCTATTCAAATTTCCCATCTCCTCAACCACCAACATCTTAATCAAAGACAAATGAAATAAGTTGTTCTTTGGCTAGTCAGCTTTGGCTTGGACGTGACTATCTGTCATCTTTCCCAGGCTTCAACATAGGAAGAAAGGTAATTTTAAGGGAATTTTCCCTGTGAAATGCATCAATAGCCTGATGTGGTATTGATGCACCTTGTCCAATCTTCCCTCACAGGTGAAGTACTTCCTGATTATCTTCAAAAAAATTTCAAAAGGTTCCAGGAGATACTCACTGGGAATGTTGGCTCCAATTTTTTGATTTCTATATTCAAGCTTGATGAAATCAATATAACATGAAGTATCTAATGGCATACATTTACACCATATTTCTCCTTGCATAGGGATCTACGTCGCAACTAACATAGTTTCCTCTATCACTTGAAAATTGATCCCTACAATAGTTGCACCGACACCAGTAAAATTAAGGGTGAACTACTTAGTTATATGCGCATTATATCCTTGAATATTTTCACAGAAACGTATGCATCAGGTTTGTTCAAAGGACACTCTGATCGTCGGGTCTACATTTATTAACTTTAAATCCTATGGTTCAAACCTCACAACCTTCCCACTTCCTACATTCTTTCTCTTACTTTGAGAAGTTTCCATGATTTTGGTATGTGTCAATTTTAGGCGTGCAACAATAGATTGTAATAGCCTCTCTACACAACGAATAAGAAAATGGAATAAGTTGTTCTCTAGCTGGTCAATTTTGGCTTGGACATTGTCTACCATCTTTTTCAGGCTTCAACACAGGAAGAAAGGTAAGTTTAAGGGACTTTTCCCTGTGAAATGCATCAGTAGCCTACTGTGGTATTGATGCACCTTGTTGAATCTTCCCTCACAGGTGAAGTACTTCCTGATTATCTTCAAAAAATTTCAAAAGGTTCTAGGAGATACTCACTGGGAATGTTGGCTCTAATTTTCTGATTTCTATATTCAGGCTTGATGAAATCAATATAACATGAAGTATCTAATGGCATACATTTACACCATTTTTCTCCTTGTATAGTGATGTACGTCACAGCTGACATAGTTTCCTCTGTCACTTGAAAAGTTATCTCTTCAATAGTTGCACTGACACCAGTAAAATTAAGGGTGAACTTCTTAGTTAGATGTGCATTATATCCTTGAATATTTTCACAAAAACGTATGCATCAGGCTTGTTCAAAGGACACTCTGATCGTCAGGTCTGCATTTTTTAACTTTAAATCCTGTGGTTCAAACCTCACGACCTTCCCGCTTCCTACATTCTTTCTCTTGGTTTGAGAAGTTGCCATGATTTTGGTATGTGTCAATTTCATGCGTGCAACAAGATATTGTAATAGCCTCTCTGCGCAGCGAATAAGAAAATGGAATAAGTTGTTCTCTAGCTGGTCAATTTTGGCTTGGACACTATCTACCATCTTTCCCAGGCTTCAACATAGGAAGAAAGGTAAGTTTAAGGGACTTTTCCCTGTGAAATGCATCAGTAGCCTGATGTAGTATTGATGCACCTTGTCGAATAATCCCTCACAGGTGAAGTACTTCCTGATTATCTTCAAAATTTTCTCAAAAGGTTTTAGGAGATACTCACTGGGAATGCTAGCTCCAATTTTCTGATTTCTATATCCAGGCTTGATGAAATCAATATAACATGAAGTGTCTAATAACATACCTTTAAACCACTTTTCTCCCTGCATAGGGATCTCCGTCGTAGTTGACATAGTTTCCTGTGTCACTTGAAAAGTGATCCCTACAATAGTTGCACTAACACTAATAAAATTAAGGGTGAACTGTTTAGTTAGTTGTGCATTATATCCTTGAATATTTTCACAGAAACGTATGCATCCGACTTGTTCAAAGGACACTCTAATCATTGGGTCTGCATTTATTAACTTTAAATCTTGTGGTTCAAACCTCACGACCTTCCCGCTTCTTGAATTTTTTCTTTTACTTTGAGAAGTTGCCATGATGTTGGTATGTGTCAATTTCAGGCATGCAACAATAGATTGTAATAGCCTCTCTGCGCAGTGAATAATAATAGTAACTTTGCATGATGCGCAAGAAAAGGTAGCAACATGAAACTTTGTGTGACAAACAAATCAATGGCAGAAAATTCGAAGAAACAATAAAAAACAACGGAAAAATTTAGCGCAGTGACACACACCAATGGAAAAACTTGGTGCAGGAGTAAGTAATAAAAAATTAGCTCAGAAAAAAGAAGGTTGTCTATGTGAAAAACAAACTCGTTCCAGACTCTAATCTACAACGGGCTCCAAGGAAAACTCTTGAACAATGATTGAAAGTGATGGAGGATACACAATAGAATCAGAATAGCAGATTTACGTAGCAACTGGCAACACATAATATTTACGTAGTAAAAGGCTTCGAAGCTTACTAGAAAATCTATACACAACGCACAAGTTTTGAAAGTGATGGAGAAACATGAAGGGTGACCAATATTTATGCTTGAACAGATAAGAAATGAAATTATGAAAAGGGACAGAAAATCCATAGTGATGAGATGTTTTAAGGCAGGTTAAATATTTGCGCAGTGAACTCGCACATCGGGTACTCCTTTGAAGTGTGCAATGGTACAAATGATATGGAGTGCTATGATTGTTCACTTTTCTAACTTCATGATTAGGTAATGATGACCCATAATATCTTTTGACATGACCTTTATTCTAACCACTTGACTCGACCTTGGTACCTAAATTCCACTTTTTTGACATGACTCGAGACTTAGGAAAGTAGAACTTTACAATTTAAGCATGACGAACCTTACACCCTTTTACTAATTTATGGCCAAATTCCTTACTTGACATTTCAAACCATTCTTTATTTGGTCACTGAACTCATAAACTTTGACACACCAACTGTGACTTATTCAGGAAAGTTTTGATTTTTATAAAGATCAAGACATGACTCTAAACTTTTTTGGACAAACCTCTCACTCTAACTACAAAAAACATGGTGCTAACAATGATCATAAGGAATATGCCACACGTCATAACTATCCATCTTATGACCTTCATCTGCATGCTCATTAAATTACACATCTCTGCTTGCAAATTTTTTATGTGTGGAGGGATCAAACATCTTATATGCTTTGTGATTAAAACAATAACCAATTAAAATGCACATAATTTCTTTTGCATCTAATTTCCTCCTATCCTCTTTAGGTACATGAGAAAAGACATTGCTTCCAAATATTCTTAAATGGCTTATTGTTGGTTTATAACCATAAAGAGCTTTGAAAGGAGTTTTATGGTCTAAGATTTAAGTAGGACATCAATTTTTCAAATAAACTGCAATACAAATAGCTTTGGCCCAAAATCCATTTGAAATATTCTTACCTTGTAACATGCTCTGTGCACATTCCACTAAGGTTATGTTCTTTCTCTTAGCTACTCCATTCCGCTGTAGAGCATGAGGCACAATATATTGTTGGACAATTCCAAGAGCTTTGAAGTACTTGATTAATGCACCAGCTGTATACTCCCCCCCTTGATCTCATAAGAGGATTTGATGTATTTCCCTGTTTTCTTCTCAACCATATTTTTAGACTCTTTAAAATATTCAAATACATGACTTTTCTTTCTTAGAAAATAAACCCATGTATATTTTGTGCAATCATCATTAAAAATCAAGAAATAGTAGGTTCCACCAAGTGATCCTGTGAGCATAGGACCACACACATCTGTATGCACAAGTTCAAAAATATCTCTTTTTTGCTTATTTGCATGAGTAGGGAATTCTTCTCTATGCATCTTCCCCAATGCACACCCTTCACATGTAGAATATTCATTCTTAAGCATTGAAAGTCCTTCTACCATTCCTATTTTTTTAAGTAGCAATAAATCATGATAGTTAAGGTGGCCATACCTTTGGTGCCATAAAACTTATGTTGTCATGGTTGTGGATGATAACGCCTAATGATTTTTTCTCTTCACATCAAGCTTGTATAAACCTCCAAATCTGACTCCTATTGCAACAATCTTGTAACGATCCTGCATATGTTTTACTACACAATGTGACTTTAAAAATTCTACCTTGAAATCTTGATTTGTTATGGTGGAGACTGAGATTAAGTTTTTGTTTTATGCGAGGCACATACATCTCATTTTGAATTTGTTTAACACATCCATTTGGTAATGTCACAGATACTTCACCATATCCCTTAAATTGATGTGAGTGATCATCCCCAAGATATATATTGGCACCATTATTTGTTTCATGATAATTTTCAAATTAGTCCTTATTACAAGACATGTATGGATGCACCAGAATCAACATACTAGGCATTTGAGTCATCTGTTTTAGTGGACAAGGAATAAATAATCTGATATTTTTGAAATCATCATTCATTGTTTCTCCTCCTTCAACAAAGTGACCAGTATTCCTTATATTTCTGTGTTTGGATTCATCATACTTTCTTTTAAAGAAATCTTGAGAGTAGTGTCCAAACTTGCCACAATAAGAACATGCATCATTCCTTTTAACATTTGCATCAAACTTTGGAAGTGTCATACCTTGTTTGGCTTTGCATATGATGGTTTTCCATAAGATGACTTTTCATACTGTGGTTTAATCCCCTTATTTCTTTCCCATGTATTTCCTTTGAAAGACGCTTTCCCTTTCGCTATCAATGCTAGATCAGAACTTTGAGACCTCTGATTAAGGTTCTTTTGCCTTTCTTCCTCTTGCATAAGTACAAATTCCAACTCTTCAAAAGTAAGAGCCTTCTCCTTTGCAGCAAGAACTGTGATAAACATATGGTATTCTTCTAGCATGCAAGGTTATGGTGACTAAATCAGTGCTAAAAACTGTTTAACCTATATTATCAAGTTTATCTTTAACATCTTTGATTCTATAAATGAAATCACTGATGCTGTCATTTTCTTCCATCCTAATAAAAAGAATGGATTTGTGTTCTCTTACTTGTACAAATCTTTGAGAGTTGTCCATGTCTATGTGGACGTAGTGCAATCTCTAATATGTGATATGAGACTCTCTTTTACAAGCATTCTTAGCAACCCTTTCGCCTTAGTGTCTCATTTCTCCCAATCTTGAATTGAGGTGGCTGTAGCCCGGCTTTACTTCCTTATTTACTCCCTTACATGATGCAATAGACCTTGTATCTTTCCATCAATGTTTGCATCTTAAATTTCCAGTTCATATAATTTTCGCCATTTAACTTGGTTATGATTTGTTAAATATGATTCCCCGCCAAAGGGTTAGCTATTTTAATCAGTCTTAAAAACAAATTACCGCAACTTCTTAAAACTGCAAGTTACTTTCTTATGACAAAACACAACAGTAAACACTGTGATAGGAAAAGATTGTGATTAAAAAAAATATGTGAACAGCACAGATCTCACACTTGGCAGCTACAGGAATCCATAGAGAAACCGCTTGTCAATCTTTTGCGCAGCGCTGTCATTTCCCACTGTTCATTTTACTTCAGTGACAAAAATGACTTGCCAGCATATTAGTTCTTTCCTTTACTATTTTTTAGGGGTGAACTAACTGCAAAAGCAATTACTGGGCAGCGATTTCGCCACAAGCCTCTTTCTGTAACACTCAGCTCACTACTTTTTAAACTGGGCAGCAATTTCACCAACCCCTTACACGGCTACCTGGCTACCTCAGACCACATATGCTAATTGTATTCACTTCATCAAAAAAAAATACCAACACATATCTTTAAATATTAATATAACCATTCAAAAAAATAATCACCCAATATACTCAATCATATAATGGAATGTCCAAGACCGCCGATTCATACCAAGACTGCGATCAAATTCCAATCGCAGCTCTCAATATGTCAGCAATACAGTCAAATATTCAGAAGCCTCACGTACAAGTCACAATTCTCAATAGCTATAGCGATTTCTTGAGCATCGATTTCTTCAAGCAGCCACAACAATTAATTGCAAACAAGAAATCGCTCCTTCAGCAAGTCTGGGCGATTCTTCCTTCACGCAGATCGGCAAACTCCGGCGTAATCAACAGAAAATGCAGTGATTTTTCCTCTCCTTACCAGCGCTCTGATACTATATTAACAAAATCAGAAAGACATTGAAGCGCTCACATAAGTGAGACCAATTGTCTCACACACTCAACACATTCATAAAATGATGCACTACATATATAAGTTTATGAAGCAATCAACTAATTCTTACATAATTCTTACATCCGTTCATCTGAATCCACTTCAAATAATAAAAAAAATATATAGAATCCTTAAAAATCTACAACTGAAGTGATTTCTCCATTATTTTCTAATATTTTTCCACACTTTCAATCCATTCATACACTAAATAGATTTTAAACATCCATTATTTTCTAATATTTTTCAACACTTTCAATCCAGTTTTACATTAAATAGATTTTAAACAACAGAAAATTATAACTTGGTACAAATTTATGTCAATAAATTCTAACAAAAAAAACAAAACCTAGAACAATTAAACAACACTATTCACCATCACTTATTATATATAGAGAGAGAGGGAGGTTGAATGGGCCTAATGGTTAAGAACATGTGTTTCCTCCTAAAAGATCACAAATTCAAATCTAGACTGGTAATCATCTCCAATTTATATTGCACCCTTTTCCATGATATATTTTTTCTTAATAAGATAAAAATAAAAAACAATATTTTCTTTAAAAAATAGATATTTGAAATTTATACAAATACATATATATGTTCCTACAAGTTCATCAACTATGAGTATTAGTAACATATTGAAATGGTTTGTCAAAATGGGAAAAGGAAATGTTGAATTTGTTATGGCTTATGTACTCCATACCACTTATTTGATTACTTGGATCCTAATTCCGAAGTAGACATATAGGTTGAGACATGACACATTGGTAGTCTTTTAAATTTAAACACATTTTGATGAAATTCAAATATACCATATAGACTAACTTTCCCACCTTGTTTGATTTTCAAATTTAAAAAGATTGTGGATTTCCATAACACACACTTGCTTTAGGTAACTTAGACTAGTAGTGCAGTTTTGGGAGACCAAATGCTAGAATGTTTTGGATACCATAAACTAATTCATCTTTCACGTTTGTAGTGATGGAATTGTGAAGATAATGGGTAAAAGTTTTTATATTTTCAATAAAAAATTGTCAATTTACACACATTTTGCTAAAGTTTTAAGTTTTTCATTTTTGTGAAATTCATACTTAGGTGTTATCATCCACAAATAACCACTACAAACACCAAAGGATAAAATGAAGCTTTATATTAAAGGTCTAGATCATTATGATGGCCCCTAATTTGATGTCAAGAGCTCATTTTAATGAGAGGTTCATCATTTCGTGAGGATAATTCATTGTTTGGTGACAATGGTTCCTTTCTAGCAAGCAATTATCAAATTGGGATGTGAATTCAACTAAAGAATAAAATATCAATAGTCGAGAAGAGGGATTCAAACCAAGTGATGATACATACAAACAAATATAGAACCTAGTTGAATGAATAACAACCTAGTTGTCATAACCAATTATGATACACATAATGACTACACCATTTCCCTATTAACGTAACATAATGAGTATTGTTGGCACAGGGGCAAACTCAGGGTTCAACGCTCAAGAGCGTACCAACAAATCCCTAACTACTAGCCCTTTCGACAACACCTGCGAAGCAGATGAAGTCTCACTCGAGGTAGAGGCAGGGGTGGTTGCAAGACTCAGGTGTCTGCAACCTTTGCTGGGACACAGATATGTGATTATATCATTTACAGAGAACTTAGCATCGATCATTCGTCAATATTCATCCCTTATTATACTTTGCAGATAGCACAGAGCATCATGGTGTACACTCAGATCTACAGTATTTCAACACTTAACCATAGTAATCCAGATCAGATATAGTAGATCAGCACTAAGCATCCTCATACACATCATATCTAACAATCATATATATCTAAGAAGCACATAGCATAAGTGGATATATCAAAGCACATAGCATAAGCAAAAACACATTGAATCAAAGCATAGAGCATAACACACAGATTTACGTGGTTCACCCCCACCCTAGGGCTACGTCCACAAGATCTTCTTCTTTATTATCATCTTCAATCTGTTACAAGCACAAAGCCTCCCGCAAAGATCTCTTTTTACCTTTCCTTCCTTGTTCTTCGTTTCCTTCCATAACCAAGGGCCAACAAGTATATACTTAAATCAAGTTGTCCTTTAGTGCCTACAACTCAATTATCTTCCATGACCATGTTTACGATGTTGAAACCCATACATATTGTTCAAAAAGTCACAATGGTGCCCAAATCGCCACTCAAAGTCCAAGGATACCCTTAGTAGGTCTTGTGTGGTGTTTATAGGCATTGTTATTGGCCATGGATTCCTAAAAGATTCCTTTAGCCCATCTAAGGCCTTAATTTTCTCATTCAAGCATGTACAGGGCCTGAACACTAATAAATAGTGGTCAAAAACTCTAAATGGCATACAAATCACCACTTGGAGGCTAAGGATACCCTTGAGAGGTCATGTGTGGTGTCTGAAGGTGATGTTTTTTAGTATAGTTGCATAGAAGCTTCCCTTAGGGGCTAAGGCCTAGGTTTCTTCCCTTGAATATGTTCAAGGCCCTTAGACCCACACTTAATGCTCAAAAACTCCCGATGTTGGCCATATCACCACTTGAAGGAAAAACATAGCGTCAAGAGGTCTTTTTTGGTGGGTTGAATTGTTGTTCTTGGTATTAGATGCATACAAAATCCTATAGGGTCTAAGGTCTATGCATCCTCATCCAACCATGTCCAAGGTTGGATACCCATACATAGATCTAAAAACTTCTGAATGGTGCCCATATAATTACTTAGAGGCTATAAACTACAAAATAAATTACAAATTGAAACAACGTGTCTGATAGAATCAAAGAGGCTCGAAAAATAATTGAGAATAAATATACATGAATTCATGTTAAGGTAAGCTCTAATGACCATAAATATGGCATATTCAGTAAAATTATGAGTTTAAAAGGGTCAGGGATATTTACAAACAAAGAACTCATTCAAGAAGACCACGATGAATCAAGGAAGGAATTTCAAAAGGTAAAAGAATCTTGGAAGGAAGGAAAATGAGTAATAATTAAGAATATAAAACCTATTATTAGGGATACATAATAGAAAGATAATAATAAATATGAACTTGTGACACTTTAGATCCTCTCTTAGAATAGTCATGGCTTTCCATGGAGCAAAGGTCCTATGTTAATTTGGATCCTGAGGGAAAATGACATTATATTACTTGTTGAAACTTGGGAGAAAGAAGAATCCAAGGTCCCTAACATAGAAGGATTTTTCATATGGTCAGTATGGAACAAGAGATCCTACCACAGAGGGATTGGAGGCATAGATTCTTACATAAAAAAGAACATTTTTCCACACATTAGGTTGCAAAAGAATGTCCCTTTCAATCAGTACATGTGGATGGATATTTCAGATAATAATGCTAAGAAAATATATATATAGCAATTTGTTATTTTGTGCATATTAATTCTACTTTTCATAAGAAAAACATTCAGATAAAAAATGTCCTTACAATGGCTTCAAACAAGATATTAATTCATAGTTTGAGAAATGAGGCTATATCCTCTTGATAGGATACTTTAATGCTATAATAGAAACTCATCAATTTATTATTTTAAGCAATGATTCCAACCATAATCCTCTATTCCAAGATGAGGACCTTGTTTTATCTAGTAGATACAAAAGAAACTCTACAGACTTGGTCAAGAGTTTGTTTGGTACTGAGCTAATGAAGCTCCATAATTCTGAATATCTTATAATTTGCAACGGCTTAATGAAGTGGACAAAATCCAACTGGATGACTTATATTCATGGTCTTGGTTGTAGTGTCCTAGATTATGTGATATTTTATATCCCCTTATACAACAAAATAGTAAATTTTGACTTCTTAAATGACCATGAGCCTGAATGTCGGAGCATACATTTTTGGGAGTAAACGTAGTAAGCGAGGCTTAATGGACCAAAGGAATTAGCGTGCACCAGAAAAGAAGGAAGACCAGTGCGACAAAGGGAAAAGGAAGCAACATGCTAAGAAATCAGGAAGATCAGTGCAAAGAACGGTTGGATCGAAGACCAATCACGCAGAAGGAAGTTAGAAGTGGGCAAGTGGAGTCCACTTAGGGTTAGGGAATTTGTCAATGTAAGGGTTTTTAACCACATTTTGTAGTATAAATAGAAGATGTATGAGGTAGATTGAGATATCATCATCTATATTTGGTGTCCTTTATGAGAGAGAGAACTTACTTTTGAAGAACCTTTTTGAGTCTCAAGTCTTGTATTGTTGAGAGCTGCGAAGTTCAGATGGAGTCAATGTTGAGATGTAACTGAGGGTCAGGTCACAAGCTATGGAGATTGGTGCAACGTTGATCAACCTCACATGCACTATGCTTAAACCTATGATGTAATGTGGACAACGCTAATTTGATGAAGAATAAAGAAATAAGAAAAAGATCTTTGTGGATGTATCCCAGGTGGTAAACCACGGTAAAATGGTGTCTTTATGTGTGACATATTATTTTTATATGCTTTATTAAATGATGGAATGGTTAGATGAATGCATCAGTTAGGGTTTATTTACAACATGCACTAGTATGATGAATGTTTTTTAATGGATAAAATGATAGATCTGATGAACGTTATGATAAGGATGCATGTTAAAATATAAGAACAATAGTAAAAAAACATCCCCAATCCCTTCCATGACTGCAAACATCTGTGTCCTGCAATCACCCATAAGCCATCTCGGGTGAGACTGTGTTGTGCACTCTGTGCGTGGTGTAGCCTTCTGGTTTACAATAAGGGACGATGGTTAAAAGGGGTTTTTTAGACAACTAAGGTAGAACTTGGGTCAGCCCATACACCCAACAAATGGTTCCATTTCCTACTGGAACTCAAAACGACAGTCTGGAAGGGGTTTGGTGAAGAATATGCAGTGGTAGAAACAGATGTTCAGAAAATGGAATTCTACGAAGCAAGAGATTGAAATATGGTTAGAGACAAAGCAACTAGAATTTGTGTAGAAAGATAATAAGGGTTCCAAGTACACACCATGCAAGTAACTGCAGAGGTATGTGTTTATTGATTTGCATGAAGCATATTTCTGTTATTTTCCAGAGTTATTACAGGAGTGATTAGTAAGGTTGAAGGATACCCATCCAACTAATTGGATCAGGCCAGTAGAGTGGACTACTGAAAATATTGCGCGATTGGAAAGGGTTAATAACAAATTCACACACACAGTGGATTTCTGGCTAGAAAATATTACTGTGGGGTTTATTATTGAATTTACAGTAGACACAAAAAAGTCATATATTGTTGCAGAGCATGATTTCTTGAGGGGACCTAGAGGGAGGTACATTGGGTCACTCTACACATCGATCAAGATCTTATTAAACAATAAAGGCGTGATGACCATGGAATCAAGCATCTAGATCACTCTACGTGCATGGGAGAGTTGGGGGAAGCACTAAGGAAGATATGGGAAATGAAGAACGATATGGAGAGTAGACAGAAGAAGGAAGTGATGGACCCATCACGATGGATGATGAACATACTAGGGAAATCATAAGGAAAGTAGGTGTGACGTGCAGTGGATGACCCTATCGGTATAGGATGAATAAAAAGAAGAGGGAAGTATCCAAGCGAGAGGGCTTGGAAAATGATGAGGAAGAGGTAGAGGATCGTTGCACCATGGGGAAGATTGAGGATATCTTGTGCATCACATATGAGAGGAAAACCAGAGGTCATGGGTCAAGTGCAGAAGAAGTCTCTCCATTCCTGATCCAAATTAGTGTGGAACCAACAACCCCATGTACGACTAAGACATTTGAAGAAGAAAAACCAATTAACGAGCAAGTGATTAGTGGTAGAATGTTTTTTACAGGATGTGGGTCCAATAGAAGAAGTGAAAGTTCAAGAAGTAGCAGTCAAGTATCTACACCATGTGAAGGCATTAGTTCAACAAAATTCACAATGGTAGGACGAGATCCAACTATTCGGTTACCAGATTTCCGAGGGGATGGGTCAGATGATCAAAAAAATCATTTGTTTATCTATGAGAAGATATGGGCAGTAAAGCAGATTACAGATGAAGATACAAAGGTTGCGCAATTGGAAATCACATTCAAAGACTGTGCATTAGACTGGTACATGGGTCTCGCAACAAATAATCCAACGAGAATGCCTACAACTATAGCAGAGGTGAAGAGGTAGTTAATAAATGAATTTCATAAACCAATATCAAAAGACCAATTTATGAATGAAATTATAGAGATTAAACAGAAACCCGAAGAATCAGTCTCAGAAGTGGTCCAGAAGTTCAAGAGGCTAAAAGGTAAGTTAAAGTACACTATTACTAACATGAAATATAGACATTTGTTTGTTAATTATATTTTACCACACTTGAAGTCTCCTTTGATATGGAATAAATTCCAGAGCCAGGTTGAGGCTCTGCAAGCAACATTGCAGTTAGAAGAAAACTGATACAAGCATACAGATCTAGCTATGGAAGAAATGAAACAAGATATGAAGATCCTAACATCCCAGATGAATCAGAATAAAGGAAAGGAGAAAAGAGAAGATGTTTGGTGTACAATGTGCATGAAAGAAGGCCATCACAAAAATGAGTGTCCTTTATTTGCATAATATATTGGAGTGGGTATCCCAAACCCTTTAGCTTCGGGAGGACCATGGTGTGAGATTTGAAAAACACATGGGCATTGTTGAAACAAAGTTTATTATTTATTCTTTTAAAACCTTAAAATCAAATTTTCTTTGGTTATGGAGCCACCCTTAGTTCTAAAAAGTGCTTCTTCTTCTCCTAATTCAAAGTGAGATTCCTCCATGATTGATGCCTCACATTGTTTAAACAACTTTATGCTTTTCTCCCATCACTTTCGTGATTTTCGAATTTGACTCAGGAACGGGAAACGACCTTTGAAACTATTATATTATTAATTTAAGTTTGGGAACTTTTCTCTTATAATATGAAACAAAAATAACAAACCTTGAAAACAAAGTAATATATTTTTTAACCTTTATCCCTCATGACTGTACCTGTTGCAAGACAACCCAATATAGAACCCGACCTTTCAGATCAGACTAACATTGCTTTAAAATTATTTAACACTATCTTACAGACAACAAACACCCGGGTTGAATTAGAACATCCATGGGTAGCAATTGAATGGGATATAAGCATCGAAGAACACTCGGAAGCTAGATAGAGACAGTTAAGAAACCAGCCATAGCTTTTGCCTTTAGTAACTGACACATTTTATACCTTAACTTTCTCTACCTTTTTCGGATGCCTAGACTTTATATTTTAAAGAATTAAGTATAAACTCTTGAACAACATCTTTTTGGCACCATTTCCAGGGAATGAAGAAATGAAACTAGTTTTCCTGGGAAGAATGACATTGATAATTTCTTTCTTTGGTAGTGAACAAAGATTGAAAACCTTATAAGGCTACTTTCATCTTTCACTTGGCAACTCCACAATTAATAAACTGGATTTTAACCAAAAGAATACCATGAAGAATCCAGATGACAAACAGAATTCGTCTGTATCCGATCCAGAAAAATTTTTGAAATCAAGAAGATACCTTAAACAGACTTGTTCATCAACAAATAAGAATTATCAACCTAAATTTACACAGTCGAACATTAAGCATCTACTTGAAAGGTCAAATACCCCACTCCCTTGCGGAGAACTATCCACCAATTGAGTTGAAACCCTAGAGCTTGGATTGGTCTTACCCAAATTTAAATCTGAGACTTTCTCAATTGTTCCTTTCACCTATAAAAGTAAAAGATCTCTCTCACTCCCTTCCTTGATAGACCTTTATTCACTTCCCAAAGTTCAAATTCCCATCTCTCAGAGCTCTGACGAATATACTGTATACCTTGACTCGACTCCTGTCGATTCTCCTCTATATTCACCCTGTGAGTCCGAAGAAACCAGTCCATGATTTCCAAGCCCTTCTTTTTCAATTTTTCTGTCCCTTGACAGCCAGTTTCCTTAAATCGTCTCTCCCTATTCAGACCCAACTGAAGGGTTACCACACCCCTTTAAAGGTCCTCTTTATAATCTCCAAGTTTCATCTCCTAAATTTTCAATGGCTGCGGCCGGAGCAGGTGGTGTCGGAGATGCAGGAGGAGGTGTTCATGGACCACCTCCCCCTCCTAGTATTTTTGCTAAGGTAGCCGCTAGATATGCTCCTCTAGTACTCCTAGTTCCCCTCCATGACCTACTTGAAAATTATATGAAAAATCTGCCAAAATTCACTGGGGAGGGAGATTTGACTACTGTCGAACATATAAATTTCTTTGACCAATTTGCTGAAATCCTTGGTCTTGAACATGAGGATGTTTATTCAAGACTCTTAGTCCAAACCTTTGAAACATGGGTGAGAACCTAGTTCCGAAGTCTAGCAACAGGATCGATAGGGTCATACGATGAGTTGGAAAGTGCTTTTATAAGACAATGGGGAGAAAGGAAAGACCATCTCTACTATCTAACCGAGGTTGGGGATCTGAGAAAGAAAATTTTTGAATCGATTTTCAAGTTTACCCAAAGATTTAATAAACTGTATGATAAAATTCCAACTAAGGTTAAACCTTCCGAACCTGCAGCGAAGGTAACTTTTGTTGGAGCTTTCGATCCTGATTCCGCTCTGTTATTGAGGGAAAGAAGATCAGTAAACCTCACCAAGATGCAAGATGATGCCTTAGAAATTGAGTCAAATATGATGGCATCCGGTAAGCTAAAAACAAAGTTTGAAACAGGAAATAGGGAAGCCAGATGGTACAGAGACCAAGCGAGACCCTTTGGATTAGGTAGGTCTTTTAAAGACAAGATGGATGATATGGTGAGGATAATTAAAGAATTATCGAGTAAGATCTCAAGAATGGAATTATACCAATCAAAGAACGAGCATTTCCCTAGAAAGGATTTCAGAAGGAACCCCAACCCTCAAACTCAACAAAGACAAATTAAGAATGAGGATAAAAAAATCCAAGCCCCCTTTAAAACTGAAATCTTTATAGGAAGAGAATACATGCAAGAGTTTGAGGAGTTATAATAAGACATAAATAATCTTGGTGATGACTGTCAACAACCTTATTTAACAAGACAAGATTATGAAAAATCCTTAAAAATAGAGTACAGATCTGAAAATAACAAGAACAACGAGATTACAAAAAATTCAACCTATCAAGGAATCGTTGATGAAATAATGGCCGAACTCCACCAGAAGTAAAATATAAGGCCTAGAGACAGGAACGTCACAACCACCCTAGCGAAGAAAATATTGCCAAGGGGGGGAACAAATGAGAGAGTTCCAAAAGCTGTTGAAAAGAAGACTATTAAAACCAAGACTGTTGGAACACATCCTACCAAGGCAAAGCCAACAAGAACATCAGTCATTAACATAAGGCAAATAGAGGATCCTGTGGCCGAAACAAAAACCTACAAAAAAATAAAACTGAAAAGAAAGGGATAGAATATGAAACCACAGAATTTGATAGAACAACGGGAAATTTCAGTCTAGAAAATGAAATTAATAAAATCAAAATCCCTATACCTCTTGTCGAACTCGCAAAAAATCCAATATATAGAAAGAAAATTGCCAAAATAGTTAATTTTTCAAATACTGAAAGTTAGGTTGATGTGATAAATCTAGAATATGACAAGCCTAATATAATTTCCACTCCACATTTTGAAGGTGCCAGAGATACCATTGCCCCTTTTTATATCACACTAACTGTGCACGATCACCTGCTCCATAATTACATGTTAGATTCTGGAGCCTCTCACAATGTAATGCCTAAAGCCATTATGGATAGACTAGGTCTCAAAATCACTCGACCTTATGGAGATCTGTATTCCTTTGATTTGAGAAAAGTCAAATGTATAGGTATGATAAAAGATTTAGTAGTTAATCTTACACAAATACCTGTGAAAAGCATTCTAATGGATGTGGTTGTTGTCGATATACCCCCAAAGTATGGCATGCTTTTATCCAGATCTTGGGGCGCCAAACTTGGAGGATCCCTCCAACTCGACATGACGTACACCGCGATTCTAATTTTTGGAGGACAGTTCACGCGCTTGTACAAAGAAACTAGGTTGGCGTTTACGGTAAGTGACCCACTTAACCCAAATAACAACCCTGTTTATATTGTTGATCAGGATATAGGGAATTGTATTCTATCTATTGATGATGATATTAATGTATGTATAGAAGAAAGTTGTACAAAAAAGAAAAAATAAATAAAGATGTATATAGTTCAGGAGTTTGGAAAATGTTTTTGGATGGCGCTTCATCTTGTGAAGGAGCAGGATCCGAAGTGATTTTCATGGCACCCGATGATGAATTCATTATACCTTTTTCTTATAGACTACAATGTGACATCGATTATACTAACAATGTTTGTGAATATGAGGCTCTAGTCCTAGGATTAGAAGCTGCTAGAAAATTAAAGATCAAAAACTTAGAAGTCTACGGTGATGCTGAATTGATCATAAAACAAATCAATCATCAATACCAGGCTAAGCACCCGATGTTAATATCTTATAGGAACTATGCTTGGGATCTAATTGAGAACTTCATTTCATCAGTTAATGTTCATTACATCCTTAGGACTGAAAATCAACGAGCGGATTCACTAGCTAAAGCAGCCTCGACCTTCTCACCTCCAACAGTTTTCAAACTTAAATATCATATAGAGATGATACATAGGCCCTCGATAACGAATAACATACAACATTGGTAGGTTTTTGAGAATGATGAACAACTCATAAAGTTTTTAGAAACGGTAGATGATTTTTCCGAAACACATGTCGACCAGGAAAACTAGAATGATCCCACTTGGATCATGCAGGAAGGGGAAGATCCCCAAGAGTTTCAAGACAAGATTGAAAATCATCGCATGCTTGTATTAAAAAAAAATCAGATTCCCAAAGGCTTGATCCCTTTAGAGAGGTTATTTAATCATGATGACATCCCTTTGAAATCCACTCTACAGCCTAAACTAGAGGAAGTTGAAGATTGTGACATAGGTACCAAAGAAAATTCGAGGTTGGTAAAGTTATCCAAATGCCTTCCCCCTGAGATAAAAAGAATGTATGTCGATTTGCTTAGACAATATAAATATGTTTTCACTTGGTCCTATTATGAATTAAGGACTTATGATACTTCCATTATGGAACATAAAATCCCTTTGAAACAAGGTGTCAAACCTTTTAGGCAAAATATCAGGCAGATAAACCCCATACTACTGCCAGTAATAGAGAAAGAAGTGAAGAAACTCTTGTATGCCAAGATCATTGTCCCACTGATATACTTTGAGTGGGTAGCTAATTTAGTCCCAGTGAGGAAGAAAAATGGTGAAATCAGACTGTGTGTGGGTTTTAGGAATCTAAACAGATCATCACTTAAAGATAACTACCCGCTGCCTAAGATGGATCACATTTTAGAGAAAGTAGTTGGAGCTAACAAAATGTCTATGATTGATGTCTTTTCAGGCTACAATCAAATTGCAGTACATCAAGATGACAAATAAAAAACTACGTTCACTACCCCTTGGGGTACCTTTATGTATGACAAAATGCCTTTCAGTTTAATGAATGCAGAGGCAACTTTCCAACGAGCTATGGACATCGATTTCGTGGGTGAAAGAGATAAGTTTATTGTTATTTACCTTGATGATCTGATTGTTTTTTCTAAATCTAATGCAGAACATCTAGTACACCTCAAGCAAACTTTCGAGAAATGTCATAAATTTGGTTTGTCACTAAATCCCAAGAAATCTCATTTTGCAATGGAAGGTAAACTCTTGGGTCATATAGTGTCTAGGGATGGAATCAAAATCGACCCGAAAAGGATCAAGGCAATAGATACTATAAATATTCCTAGAAATGTAAAAGAAATTCAATCCTTTTTAGGAAAAATAAATTTCTTGAGAAGATTCATCCATAACTTTGTTGAAATCGTAAAACTGATTACAGATATGCTTAAGAATGACAACGAGGTGAAGTGGACAACTGAAGCCAAAGCATCATTTCAACGTATCAAGAGAGTGATAAGTGAA
The DNA here is from genome assembly GCA_009831015.1 of Picea engelmannii. Lineage (NCBI taxonomy): Eukaryota > Viridiplantae > Streptophyta > Pinopsida > Pinales > Pinaceae > Picea > Picea engelmannii. The sequence goes on from ML783593.1 coordinate 740,114, forward strand.
GCACCAGTTCTGGCAAGCCCAGATTATACAAAGGAGTTTCTGATTTTTTCTTTTGCTTCTGAACACACTATCGCAACTGTATTTTTATAGAAAAATGATGAGGGTTTTGAGAAGCTTATTGCATTTTTTAGTAAAAGTCTCAAAGATGCTGAGTTGAAATATGACATATTGGAAAAACAAGCTTATGCAATGGTGAAAGCTCTCAAGGCCTTCACAACTTACGTACTTCACTCAAAGATCATTGCTTATGTGCCTACAAGTTCTATTAAGGATATACTGGTTCAGCCTGACAGTGATGGAAGGAGAGGCAGGTGGTAAGCCAAAATCCAAGAATTCGACCTAGAAGTTAAACCAACTAAGCTTATTAAAGGTCAGGGTTTAGCTAAATTGATGGCTGAATCAAATTTGAAAGCACTCGGAATAAACTATCTGCAAGAAAATGAAGGATTTTTTGAGACAGATGAACTCGATGTTGTTGTGTCCACAACCGAAATTCTACCCAAATTCTCTTCTTCAGTTTGGTACCACGATATTGATTCTTATTTACTAACCCTTCAGTGTCCCAGTGAATTAACCCCATCCAAGGCTAGGACATTGAAATTGCATGATGTAAAATATTGTATTATAGATGGTAAGTTATATTGGAAGGACCCCCTTAGTTTTTTGCTGATCTTCTTAGTAGAATCCGAAACTGAAAGGGTTATAGATGAATTCCACTAAGGAGTGTGTGGAGGACATCATGCTTGGAGAGAAATGACTTATAAGATCCTAAGAGTCAGGTATTACTGGCCAAAGTTATTCACGGATGTAAACACTAAAGTCTGAACTTGTAATCCTTGTCAGTTGTTTACAGGCAAGAAGAAAGTCTCAGCTTTACCTTTAGTTCCAGTTAAAACTGAAGCTCCATTTCAGCAATGGGGTCTTGATTTTATTGGAGAAATCCATCCACACTCGAGTGCTCAATACAAATGGATTCTGACTGCAACAGACTATTTCACTAAATGGGTGGAAGTTATTCCTACATGAAATGCCACTGACTTGGTAGTGATCATCTTTCTGGAGGAGAATATCCTATCACGTTTTGGTTGTCCCCGAAAAATAGTGACCAATAATGCTCAGCCCTTCAAGTCCATGGCCATGATAAGCTTTTTCCAAAAATATAATATCGTGCTAGGACACTCCATGGCCTATTATCCACAGGGAAATGGGTTAGCTGAGTCATCTAACAAAATCTTGATCACTATAATTAAGAAAATACTAACCGAAAATAAGAAAGCATGGCATGTGCATTTAAAGAATGATTTGTGGGCTAATGGGATAGGTACAAAACGGTCAATCGGAATGTCTCCATTTCATATGGTATATGGTGCTGACATCATTTTACCAATAAATCTAGCACTGCCGATAATGAAACTCTGGCAAGACTCACAAGAAGAACCAAATGACATTACCAGGAGGATAAATCAGCTGATTGAAGTTCAGCAAAATAGGGCAGAAGTAGATGAAAAGATACAAAAGTATCAAGATAATATGAAATCCTTATTTGACCGAAAAGCTAAAGATAGGGAATTTCTCCCCGGTGATTTGGTTCTAAAATGGGAAGCTAGAAAAGAGGATGTTGGGAAACATGGTAAGTTTGATCAAATCTGGTGCGGAACATTCAAAATTGCAGCCTTTGAGGGAAATAATGCATTTTTATTGGAAAACCTCGACGGAAAGATCCTTAACGCTTCAATGGGCGGTACCTTAAGCACTTCATGCAGTAATATCTTTCTGAACTCTCATTGTACATACCAGTTTGTTTTTGCATCTTGTTTTTATATTTCATTAGGTAAGTTTTATTTTTTATTGTAAATACAAAGAGTCGTTTTTTGAAACGAAAATATAAAATATATATATATATACAAAATAGGTCAAAATTTTGCAATAAGAAACTTTTTGATTTACTAGAGTTCCTGGCAGTTATCATTTTTATCTTATTTTCAGGTGACCCACTGACAAGCTAAAGGACTAGAAACATTGAAAAGGTGACATGCATGGATACTCACATTGAATGTCTCCCATAAAAGGTAATAGAATGACAATCTATTTGGCTATAAGTATAAAAACTATTGAGGTATGAATATATATATATATATATATATATATATATATATATATGAAAAATAAGCAATAAAAGATTTTAGGGAAATGTTTCAAGAGTTGAATAGCTTGTTAAGAGAAGTTGTGTCTTCAACAAAATATCTAAAACCCCTAACTTTTCCCTTATCCATGATCAAGACACTTCTCCATCTGTTTCCTTGATAATTTTCCCATAAGCTTCTTAAGAGAAGAAAGCGTCTCACCTTAATTTTGGAAACTCATAAACTAACATGCAAAATGAGAATAGGCAAAGGTTTATAGTTCCTCTAACTTTAGTTGAACTGGAAGTATGTCTAGGTTAATCCTAACTCCCTTAGTCATTCTAACAAAAATAAACTGATTGGTTTCGCTCAAGGAAAATCCCTGAAAAATATAAATAAGAATTCCCTTAAGAATTTCCCTGAAGCCAAAGATGTTTGAAGGCCAGAAGAGGATTAGTCCAGAGCAATTAAAGTGAGTTGATAGGCCTCTATTATTAAATTTTAAGAATATATTTTCCCGAGTATATTACATACTGATTGATTGCCCCCACTTCATATTTAAAAAAAAAACAAACTATAGACAGATGGTGAAGGGAAATTCATTATTTATTGCCCCCATCTAGTCCAAAAGAGATGAAGAAAGGAAATTCACTATATGCTTTCCCTCATCTTAGCATTTACATGCTAGAAAACAATGGAAGTGGTGAAAGGAAATTCAATGTGGGAAATCTGATAACTTCACCAAGGTACTGAACAGACTCACTGGCAGTGAAGCAATGCCTACATATCTGATAGGTTGTTATACATGAATTACAAGATGCTCTGGTACTATTCCTCTTTCGACTGGATCTACATTATAAGATTATGGGATCCCCTAATTTGAAACATTGGAATTACTTTACCTTGATGCGAACATAATCAGATAAAACCTGCTAGAATGATTAATTTTGTTTCGATTATCTTACACAAATCTAAGGTCAGTTTTAGAGAAGGAAATCTATTGTGATCCTAACTCGAGATCATTGGATGTTTTAGTTTTGAAGAGTTTTCAAGGTTAAGGTTGAAGTCTTGAAGTCCCATTTCGATTTTTCTCCAAAATGTATTTCTCATAGCTACATTAATGACTCCATTTACCCAACGAAGGCACTTGGTCTACATGTTCTTCTTGTCCCACAAGGAGACAAGATCCCTAGATGGAGCCTATGTTGAAACAAAGTTTATTATTTCTTATTTTAACCTTAAACTCAATTTTTCTTTGGTTATGGAGCCACCCTTAGTTCTAAAAAGTCTTTCAACAGTTTCGGGTTTCGGGGTTTGACTATTCATGAAGTATGATTTTTAAATAACAACTCCAAAGTCCCGATATTGAAGTCTCGAAAAGTACTTTGTTTAAAAGAAATTAAACCGAAATAAAGGGAATAATTAAAAATGTTTAACGACTTTCTAAGCTTTTTGTATTTTCTTTTTCGGCCATCTCAACTTAAACAACAGTTCAAAGTCTCGATGCGCTTTTTGAGGAAATCCCTTTTTAATCGTGATTAATTAAATTTTCAACATACTTAACAAATTGTTAATCAGTCGCATTTTGGAAAATCAAAGAGTTATCACTCTTTCGCACTCAAAAAACCCCGAAGTCCTAAATCCTGAAAGTATTAGGCGCTTAAGCATAATTAGCTTAACATTAAAACAAGGTTAATGATATCAAATGACTTTTCACGTTTCGCTATTCGGGAGTTTTCGAAGACATTCCTTTCGAAATCCCAATTTTGAATTGCCGATATTTGGCAGCACTTATTATAAATTAATGAAATATCTTATAGTGTAAGATGCGTATCTCTAGACGTACTCTCCTCATTAAGGTGAATGAATTTATTGGCTGTAGAAACCACAGTCTAATTAAGGTAGGCTAAAGGCGAATAAAGGTTTCTAATTCGAATTTGTTTCTCACTTTCAACAAATTAGCAATTGGTATCTGAGAAAACTTACACCTTCTTCTCTGTAACAACTACTCGCTTCTTATCACAGGTATCATGAAACCTAGGAAAACGCATAAAAAGAATGATGACGCCAGTGAAATCTCTGGTCCTATTTCGGATGTTATATCTAATACTACAACACATGATATAGATTCAGTTCGGTCTTGGATGCAGATTTTTGAAATATTAGAGCATGAGGTTAGGAATTGCCCCGACGATTTCGGAAACGAAAAGACTGAAAATAAAATTAGAGATATAGCAAAGGTCTAGCTCCATAAAATAGCTACATGGTCGAAACTCATGCCATACAACGACATGATAAACTGGGCTCTGATGAACACCGATGTGCAAACCAGGAGTATCATGAACCATCAAAAGTTCGTCGTCAGCTTGTTCAGACCAGAACATATTCAAGTAATGTACAAGCTATCCCTCGTTTCTAAATACATTTATAATGTTGATTTCGTAGAAGAATTTCAAAGAAAGGAGTGTACAGAATTTGACCAAACATATTCAGATATAATCAAAGAATGGTGGGGAATCCCAAAAAAATTTAGAGATGATACCCATGGTATTTATGCCACAACATCGTTAAATGAATACATGGTTTATATAGAAATGATGTTATGTAGAATGTTTGGGAGGAAAATCCCTACCCATTTCCCCATGGAATGGGTGCCAATTATACACGAGGAGTTACACTTTCAACTAGGATAAGATTTTATCAGATAATCTAACCCAGGAGATTGTAGAGTACCAAACGACAAAGTCAAAGGGACAGCCTGCGTCTTTTTATATGTCTGGATATATTATGGATGTTATTTGTTATATGACCCCTTTCCCTTTGATGAATTGGAACTGGAATTCAACTTGTGTAGAACCCATCCATATCTATCATTCTCAACTATAGGAAGAAAAAGAAAAAAAAATCTTTTACGAAATCCATCACTACATAGTGATACCTCTGTACCAAATATTGTATGGATACCCACCCCCTCGGATTTCGTAGAAAATCATGGGAAACCTCAAGACAGTTGTAGATTGGTTTATCGAAGAGAACTTCTCTTATGTCAGAGTCTTCGAATGTTCAATTCCCCCTCATGCTCTCCCTAAATTTATCCCTGACAAACTGGTGTGCAGAGAAGTGGCATACCAGATAATAAGAAGAGGCATTGGTACATAGTTAAAAGCATCTCAGAAGAAATTCTGGCCAGTTTTTCCTATACAGATTGGGAAGTTTTCATTGCTTAATCTTGGCCATTCTAAAGTGGAAGCCGTGGCATTAGAAGACATAAAGTTGGTAGATCTTGAACTCAGAAAGAACGACCCATACCAAATTGTGGGAAATCATCTAATTCATTTCAACATGAAAATATTTGAGCTTGAATACTCCCCATGTGACGACATTTTCAAAGGAGCCAGAGCATATGAGGAGATATTAGAGAGAGTCCAAGCTTTACCCCCTGACCTGTGGACCAACTTTATTGCTTTCTAAAAGCACAGACGAAGTGGGTTTCCAAAAATACTACAAGGGGAATCAATAACCTCTCCTTCAGAACAAGAAGAGATACCTCCAGGTTTCGAATCAAAATCTCAAGATAAAGGGACTACAGAGGAGCACCCAAAGAATCCTAAAAAGTCTCCACAAAGATTAGAAACTTTGCAGACTGAGCATCCGGGGTCTGAAACAAATTCCAAATCCGAGACTCCTTTAAAATCAAATCAAACAATTCCTCCTTCATTGTCAACTATTCATGTCGATAGTCCCAAAACAACAGAAGGAACACAACTCACCGATTTGGGCAGACCTATTGCATCATTGACACCTTTACAGTTAAATTTTGGGACTCCCCATCTGGAAATTATATATGTAAGTGACCTTGCTCCAATCTCTAGAGAAGAGATACCTTACTTTGACTACTTTTTCTGTAAGAAGACGAAAGATGTAGTGAAAAAGGAAATGCATTTGAAAGAAGGCACAATGGTAAAGAAACACAGAGTTCTTGTAGATGGACATAACCTAGAAGAGGAAGATTTCTCCATAGAGGTAGCAGGCTCTATGGGATCTTTGGAAATGACTAACTTATTTTCAGTTGACAATCTGAAAACAAGGCTGAAGTAGAAGAATTAGATGATAGCCCAGCTGCAGAGTAAAATAAGGAACTCAGAGAGTAGTATCAGAGAGGATATAAACAAAGGAATGGAACAAGCCAGAGCTGTTGACAAACAGGAGATTCAACTACTCAAGTCTAGTTTAGATAAGATGTATAAGAAGATGCAAGCCATTCAAGGGTAGGTCATCCAGCAAGAAGAATTAGTGAGGTAGTTGCAGGATAGGTTGAATTCAATTCAAAATCAGGTGATATATTTAAAAGTTTTTCAAGCCCAGACACTGGAGGTGCATATGAAGATAGAAGCAGAGCAATAAAGATTGATTTCTAAAGTAGAGGTTATTCAGAACTATTTCCAAGAAGTTAGTCAATCTTTCAATAACATTGTTTTCAAAGAAAAAGAGTCTAAAGCAGCCCAGACTACTTTACAAAAGGCAGTTGTACTTTCGACAAAAGAAGAGGTATCAAAAACTCCAAGGCTTTCTGTCACAGAGCAGATTAGAGGTGATATCATACTTAAAGTATGGGAGGCCAACATAGCCGAAAGCAAAAAAATGGCCAAGGAAGTCAAGGATGGTTGTGAAGAGACCTTCGATTTTCTAGACAAAGAATCATTAGGCATTGGAAAAGACAATTGTCCTGGGCTACTAGGACAAATCAATATTGTAAGACATCAACTGAAACTCAAAGAGAACTTGAATGAAATTCAGATTGAAATTTCGCAATTAAAAGATATTGATGTTACCCAAATAGACAGGTGGTTGGTGAAGCCAAATTTAAAATTTCAATCAGTTAAGTTTGTTGACAAAGGGATTGAAGACCGATTTCTGAAAATTCAAAGGAAACTTTATTTGTTCGAGGCAAAGGATATACCAGAGCCTCTTAGATTTTTAGTGCATTTTATAGAAAAATGTATTGAATGTCTCGGACCAAAAGAAGGAGATATTTCAAAGAAGCAATGAAGTAAATAGTAGGCTCATATTATCAAGATGATAGAGAAATAAAAGATAACCATGCAAATGGTTCAAGTTTGCATTTTTGTAACCGTTAGCCCCTAGGAGTTAGGAAATCACCAACCGTCAAGAATTGGTGATTTTGTATAAATATAATTTCATAAGACTGAGAAAAGGATTTTTTGTGGCCGATTGTACTAGAGAAGTTTTCTTCATTTATAGTGATTAATGAGAATACAAAACAGAGATTCCAAATTCTGTCCACCCTTAGTTATGTGTTCCTCTTTACTTTCATTTTCAACATGTTTCCCTTATATATATTTGATGAATGTTTAACTACAACTTAGTACAACATCTACTGTGGTTAAGAGTTATTTGGTTATCTAATTGTTTACAGTTTTTCCTCTGTGCTTTCTATTGGCAGGCTCAAGACCTCTGGATTATTCAGATTACTATATTTTTATGCTTCATTAGAGATCTCTTGTCTTTCTTATTCTCCTATTGCAAAGTGAGATTCCTCCATGATTGATGTCTCACATTGTTTAAATATCTTTATGTTTTTCTCCCATCACTTTCGTGATTTTCAAATTTGACTCAGGAACACGAAACGACCTCTGAAACTATTATATTATTAATTTAAGTTTGGGAAATTTTCTCTTATAATCTAAAACAGAAATAGAAAACCTTGAAAACGAAGTAATATATTTTTTAACCTTTATCCCTCATGACTGTACATGTTGCAAGACAGCCCAATATAGAACCCGGCCTTTTAGATCAGACTAGCATTGCTTTAAACTTATTTAACACTATCTTACAGACAACAAACACCCGGGTTGAATTAGAACGTTCATGGGAAACAATTGAACGAGATATACGCATATAGGAACACTGGGAAGCTAGACATAGATAGTTAAGAAACCAGCCGTAGATTTTCTTTTTAGTAACTGACACATTTTATAACTTAACTCTCTCTACCTTTTTCATATGCCTAGACTTTATATTTCAAAGCCTTAAGTATAAACTTTGGAACAACAGGCATGATCCCTATCACTGCCCCCTGATGCAGAGGTATCAAATAGTACCGAAGAGAACATTTTGTAACTTTTGTAACTCGGTTGGACATGAAGACAAGGACTATAGAACCTTGGAGATGATGAAAGAAAGGATTGCAAATACATACAGTGTGCATGATGAACATGTAATAGGACAGTCTGTGTAGCATCCGCAGTATAAAAATGCACAACAACCACAGTATAATCCCACACATTAGTTTCAATCACAATCGTAGTATAACAATGCGCAACAGTTTGGAGCACCACCACAATAGTACGCAATAGCACCTCAATACAGTAACACACAACCACAGTATAATCAAGGACCTTAGTGTAATACACCACGCAGATATAATCAAGGAAACAAAGGATGCTTCAGAGGAGGAGGCCATGGAGGTAGAGGCATTAGAGGAGGTTGAGGACCGATTATTCGTCATAATTGTCAGAAACCAGGGCACTATGCAAGATACTTCCCAAAGCCACCTATAACATGTATGTATTGTCGTGCAATAGACCATGAAACAAAACATTGTCCAACACTCTTGATAAAAATACAGGATAAGAGGAACTAGACCAATCAAAACGTGCAATGGATTGCTGTGGAAAATAGAGAAGATGATGGTAAGAAGATCAGCATAGTTACTAGAGGTGGAGAAAAGACAAGAGAATATGAAGCCAAGAAGGATCAGGACCAGTACTAGTGGGTAAGGAAGAACACTTTGCCTGAACAAAAGTTTGATGCATGCAAATAAAAAGAGATATTCAAAGAGGTTAAATAGGAGATTCTGAAAGAAACAATTGTGTCTACTTTAGGAACAAAGCCAATAGAAGAGATTCCAGTCTATGGAATGCCTCCATTATTTGATCATACTAACAAAGAGCACTCTTCATAGAAATTAAATAACTTAAGAAAATTTTTGGGATCATGTGTAAAATTGTTGAATGATAGAAATAATTTGCAAGTACTACATAGTTTGCTAGAAAAATGTCATCCTGGGGAATAAGGGGTAAAGACAATGAATCAAGTCTAGGAGAAGAGAATAACAAGCAGAGAGTTCAGATTGAAAGCAAACATAGGATATTTCCACATGGGGGATATCATCCTAGCCTTAGGGTCTGAAGTCAATGTTATGCCTAAGAAGACTTGGGAAGCTATGGTATAACCTCAATTAGGGTATTCACCTATTCAATTGAAGTTGGAAAATCAACATAGAGTGGTGCAAATTGGTAGGTTGAAGGGGATTCCAATAGATCCATATGTTGTGTGCACCATAACAGACTATAAAGTCATTGAGATAGTGGACAACACTTCGCCATATCCAACATTGTTGGGTTTGGATTGGGATTTTGATAAACAAACTATTATCAACTTGAAGACAAGAAAGATGATCTTTGAATCACGATAATACATAGTTATTGCCCCATTAGATCCCTTAGAAGGAGGAAGGTATGTGGAACCTACGACAAACAATATTCTTACAAAAGATGTGAATCAATTGTACAGAACTACCACACAGAAAGACGGTTATATAAACCCAAATGAAGATGTCATGCTCAGTTGGAGGAGTATTAGTTCTTGTCTTTCAAACTATGAAACATTATTGGAAAAATGGAAACAACGACTACATGAATTATCTACCAGGGGATGGCTAGAATGACGCGCGAGATGAGATGGAATGGTTCATGGGTAAGAGAGCCTCTTACTTTTTATGGTATGAATGACTTAGAAGAGTTTTTGATGAAATTTGAACTAGAAGAAGTAGAAAGTTAGATATTTCCAACATTATATATTGCTTTGAAAGATACACCTTCATGTTGGTGGGGTACACACAAGGAGAAGATCAACAATTGGTTTCAGTGTAAAAGGTTATTGCACATTAGATTCGGCACAGAGAAGGAACATAGATATGAGGAGAAATATGAGGGATTTGGAAAACCACAAGAACATGTATATAGGTGCATGGTTTACTGGAGATTAGTACCCGCAGAAGAATGGACACACCATTTTATTCACACATTAGAAGGCATTCCAATGAACTGGTACATAGAAAAGGAACAACGTAGAGAAACTACAAACTGGGAAGAGATACAACAAAATTTGGTAGTTACATTTTCCTTTGAACATGAAAGTCCATAAATAGATATAGCGTTGAAGGTGGTAAGAGACTAAATATTTGAAGAACCATAATTTGAAGTAGTCCCAACATATTAGAACCAACATAGACAGACTGTCACACAACTATTACCCAATTATCATGTTGCAGAAGAAGAAGATATAGCAGAAGATAATCCACAAAATATACATATCCCATAAGTGGAAGGTGAAAGGGAGGTAGAAGGTCCCAAGCTAGATTCATAGTATTATGCTGCACCATTAAAGATTAAGAAGGTAAACATTGGAACTACAGAAAACATAAATATGGAAAGTATTGGGGATTATTGGGACAATCAGAGAGTAGAAAGGATCACAAAATTATTGTGTGAGTACAACGATTTATTTCTAGAAACATTCTTAGGGATGAAGGGACTAGCGGGAGAGTTAGGAGAGATGAAGATCCCCTTGAAACCAAAATCCATACCTATCAGAAAGAGACTTACAGATTAAATCCAATATACAAAGAGAAAGTGAAAGCAGAAATTGACAAAATGCTAGAAGTTGGTGTTATAGAACCTATGGAAGAATCAAAATGGATTAGTCCTATGGTGGTGAAAAAAAATAAGCAAGGATGAATTAGGATTTGTGTAGATTTGAGAAAATTGAATGATTCTTTCTTACATGATCCTTTTCCTACCCCATTTACAGATGAATTTTTGGAGAATGTAGGGGGTCAAGAAGCTTATTCTTTTATAAATGGATTCTCAGGATATCATCAGATTAGGATAGCACTAGAAGATAGACACAAGACTGCATTTTTTATAGAGTGGGGATCATTTCAGTATATAGTTATGTCAATTGGATTGAAGAATGAACCAACCATTTTTTCAAGAGTAGTGGTAGTAGTAGCATTTAAGGAATTTATTCACAAGTTTTTAGAAGTTTATTTGGATGATTGGATAGTGTTCAGTTTGTTGAAGGATCATGTTGAAGTATTAAGGTTGATCTTGGATAGATGCAGAAAGTGTTAGCTATTGAAATGAATATTAAGAAATGTGTTTTCAGTGCACCTTTTGATATTTTGTTAGGACATGTGGTGTGTAAAAAAGGTTTGTTGGTTGATCCTGCTAAAATTGTTGTCATAGTTAACTTACCACCACCAAAGTCAATGCACCAGTTGAAGAGTATACTTGGTCATACAAGATATTACAGGAAGTTCAGAAGGGGATATGCACAGATTACTATGCCAATGGAGAAGTTGTTGAAAAAAGACACTAAGTATCAATGAGATTATGAATTCCAACAATGTTTGGATATTTTGAAGGAGAAGATGGTTACTGCACCGATTTTAGTGTTTCCATATTGGGAAAAAGAATTTCATGTGCATGTGGATTTTTTTGCAATAACATTACGAGAATTATTGACACAAATAGGAGAAGGTGATATAGATCACCCTATAGCGTTTCCCAGCAGAAAGTTATCAAATTTGGAACAAAACTATAACACTAGAGAAAGAGAAGGATTAGTTATGGTGTATTCTTTGCAGAAATACAAACATTACTTATTAGGGAAATATTTCAAGATGTTTACAAATCATTCTTCTCTGAGATATTTAGTCAATAAGCAAGTGTTGCGGGGAAGTTTATGCATATGGATACTTTTATTCCAAGAATTTGCTTTTGAAGTTGTGGTGAATCTTGGAAGATTGAATGCGGGACCATATCACTTATCGAGGATAACTAATGGAGAAGAACCCAGTAACTTGGAAGACAACTTTCCAGATGCACAATTGTTTTCAGTACATATAGCTGATGAGTATTTTGTTGACATTATTGAGTTTTTGAGTACAGGATTTGCACCAAGAGAATTTAATACTGCACAGAAGAAAAATTTGTTGGTCAGAGATGTAGACTATCAATTGATTGCAGGTCATTTATACAAACTTGGAGCAGATAACATCCTAAGGAGATGTGTGATGGGGCATGAAAGGCCTATCATCTTAGCAAAGGAACATGAAGTGATTGCTGGAGGACACTATCCAGGAAAAGCTACCGAAAAAAAGGTATTGCGCACAAGATTATGATGGCCAAAAGTTCATAAGGATTCAAAGGAATACTGTCAAAAGTGTGATGTCTATCAGAGAGTTGGGAAGCCATCCAGGAGGGATGAGATTCCATTGAGACCTTAGGTTACCTTGAAAGTATTTGATAAATGGGAAATATAATTTGTAGGTCCAATTAATCCACCAACAAGAAGATCAAGAGCTAGATATATTATTACAACGACATAATACTTGACCAAATGGGATTAGGAAACACCAGTAAAATATTCCAGTGCAGAGACTGTAGCACACTTGTTATTTGAATAGGTAGTGACAAGGTTTGGATGCCCAAGAATATTGATGAGTGACCAGTGGACTCATTTTATTAACAATACAATTGAGGCAATGCTTGAAGAGTTTAAAATACATAACCAAAAGAACACTCCTTATCACCCTCAAGAAAATGGAAGAGTGGAAGCCTTTAACAAGATTTTGGAGAATTCCTTGACAAATATTTGTAATATGAACATAGGCGATTGGGATTTGAAGGTACCATCAATACTATGGGCTTATGGGAATACATGCAAGAAACTAATAGGACAAACACCCTTTAGATTGGTGGATGGAAAGGAAGCAGTAATTCCCTTAGATTAATTGATACCAAGTATGTGCATTGCAACAATCACAGATATGACAGAAAGGGGTGCAGTGCAGAAAAAATTGGCTTAGTTGATGGAATTAGAAGAGGATAGAATCATAACAGGTTTCCATCAGGAGGTATAGAAAGCAAAGGATAAATCATAGCATGACAGACATATCAAGAAGAAGAATTTTAAGGAAGGATATATGTTTCTCCTTTATGACAATAAGTATTTTCAACACCTAGGGAAGCTTAGAATGCATTGGCTATGACCATATCAGATAAAGTTTGTCATAGATGGAGGTGTTGTACAACTGCAAGAATTACAGGCAAGGAAATCCAAGGACAAGTGAATGGTAGTCGACTGAAACTGTATAGGGACAATCGACCCACTAACCCTTAGTATTTGCAGCACAACAAGTAGACTTGTACATATTGTAAATAGTAGGAGTTAAAAGAATAAAAACGAAGAAAAAACTAAAAAGAAGTAGACAATGCACAACATAAAGAGAGTCAGGGCGATGAGAAATGAAGATATTGTGCACATGAAAAATAAAAAAGAGGATAAACACCACACTAAAGAAAGGAAAACAAAACTCATGGGGAAAATGGAAAAAGACCAGAAAAAGGAAAACGATGACTGAGAAACCAAAAAAGGATGAAAACATTAATAATTGCATCTATAAAAAGGGAAAATCTCAGAAAATTTCAACACTTAGTGACTTTTTAGCAACAGAGAATTTAAGAGGGTAATTGAGCAATAGATACAATAATTCACGTGCAAAGCAAGAAAGATGGCACCTCCCAAAGTTGGCAGTCTCAGACGATTCACAAGGGTGACCCGACATATAGGGAAGAAAAAGGAAAGAATAACAAAACCAAAAAATATCATGGAGTTGGAGGATGTTAGAACACCGGAGGCTAAATCCATTAGTCCAAAAAGGGTAGAAGAAGAAAAATCAGCCACAGAAGAGATGGAAGTGGATCAAAGCGTAGGACAACAAAAATCAGAAAACCCTAACGACGGGTAAAAACCTAATTCAGAAACCTCTGTAGAAGCGGAGGAGACAGAAAAATAGAGTGAGGGGACCCTAAAATAGGAATCTGTCGCAGAATAATTCCTAGTTGAAGACATTACAAGCTAGCAAGAAACAGAGGGCGAAGAAGAAGAAAAGGTCGAGAAAGAACTTGCATAATAAACCTAGCCACGGGTCAGAAAAGGAAAACACCAGGAACTCTAAGAAAACAAACCTTAGTGGAGATCATGCTACCTCATATCCCAAACGTTGTAATATTAGTTGAAGATATGCTAGGAAAAGTGGAAAAATTGAAGTATGTAGATCATGATGTAACAGACACAACAAAGTTTCTGACCTTGCACATGAAATCTATTTAGAGAACAAGAAGGAGGTAGGACCCGTAGGAAATCCAACTTGGAGCCCGTGTTGTGGATCACAGGATTATATAATTCGGGTATTATGAATTTTCTAGAAATACCTCATTTCGGGCGTGACAAGGACGTGGGAAACTGTGTGAAACAAATTTTGGCAAGAGTACATGGAGATATCATGTGGATGGATAGGCCGGTCCATATAGATGTAGAAATCATAGAAAAAATCACAGGGTTTCCAACCAATAACATAAAACTAGAGGATTACTTGGAGAACAAAGCAAGGGACAAGGAGATTGCAGAAGAGGTTAAAGCAAAGTTCAGGATAGACAGGGGAAATAGGGGCATAGTGATAAAGGACATCAACGATCCTGTTACAAGTTTTTCCACAAACCTTATGGCCTATAAAATATTGAGGAAGCGTAGAAAGGAAGAGTCCCCAACAGAATTCATAGCAATAGCTATGCAGTGCACAAAGGGTATAGTATTAAGTTGGGCGCCCTATTTCTTGATCCAATTTTTGATAGACTGCAGGGATGCACGGGATAATGGGACAAAATCCCATTACTCTTGTCTATTGATATTGGTATCATTGGTAGGCTGGAAAGAACCCAAATTCACAGCCTCTCTCGACAGAAGAGGGAAATGTCATGCAACGCGATATACAACCATTTGAAAGGAAAAAGACACTAAGAACAAACAGGTGAACAATGCAATGTTTGCAATGTTCCTAAAATATATGAAGCATAAGACAATTAACATGTGGAGAATCCCAATTGAAGTAGTCAAGGAAAATGAAGGAATTGCTAACTTTAAGGCTTCAAGACACCACATGTGGATTTAGGCCAGACGATATCCAAAGAAGAAGTGGATAGAAATGAGGTATTGCACAATGCGGGAGGAAGTAGAATGCATAGTGAAGGACTATCTTGCATAGTGGAAAGTTCCAGTAACACACAAGAAAGGGACAAAACCTAAGGAACAAGAAGAAGCAGGTCCATAAAGGAAGAAATGCAATCCAACAAACAATACAAGGAAGGTTGCAGAGTGTAGTCAAACCTCAAGGAGTAGTGCAATAGTCAAGAAGACAAGGAAGAAAGACACCATGTCAAGGGAAGAAGTGAAAGGAGATGAAGAGAAGGTAAAGGGAGATAGCTCTCGTAAAAAGGAGGTACAGGATGATGAAACATAAAAGAATAAAATTGAGGCGTAGACCTCAACCCTAACCAAGAAGAGGACTGGAACATAGGAGGGATAAATAAGGAAGAAAATGAAGTACCACAAAGGGAAAAGGAAGCAGTGCACTAGGAAAGAAGGAATATCAGTGTAAGGAATAGTTGGATCGAAGACCAACCACACAAAAGGAAGTTAAAAGTGGGCAAGTGGAGTCCACTTACGGTCAGGGTTTTTGTCAATGTAAGGGTTTTTACCCACATTTTATATTATAAATAGAAGATGTATGAGGTAGATTGAGATATCATCATCTATCTTTGGTGTCCTTTATGAGAGAGAGAACTTACTTTTGAATAACTTTTTTGAGTTTGAGATTTTTCATTGTTGAGAGCTACAGAGCTTAGATGGAGTCAATGTTGAGATGTAACTAAGGGTTAGGTTGCAAGTTGTGTATCTTGGTGGCCAGCCTCATGTGCAATATGCTTAAACATATGATGTAATGCACGCAACACTAATTTGATAAAGAATAAAGAAATAAGCAAAAGATCTGTGTGGACGTAGCCCAAGGGGGGTGAACCACAGTAAAATGGTGTATTTATGTGTGATTTATTATTTTTATATGATTTATATGACTGAATGGTTAGGTGAATGCATTAGTTAGGGTTTACTTACAATGCGCACTATTATGATGAATGTTGTTGAATGGATAAAATGATAGATTTGATGAATGTTATGATAAGGATGCATGATTTTTTTTGTAAATAAAAAAGTGTTATTTCCTCATAAAACAATTGTGATTGTACATATCAAATAATGTTCTAGGGCCTACCACATGTTCCTCCAAACTAGTGGAAACCAAAATAGATGGCACCCTGTTGTTCTGGTTGGCAAAAAAAGAAAAAGCCACCACCTATTTTGCCAAACATTTGGAAACCAGAACAAGTGGCAGAAGAGTATTGAGACAGAGTTGTCTAAACATGCATAAAGATGTCTGGATAGAACATGGCCATAAAATCTAGACAGAGCACAAAATATGAAAACCGATCAGGAGTACAAAAAATCCTTGTGTTTTTGCAGAGGAGGTGTAGAGAGCCTAAGAGATTTAAACATTAAAATATCTATTAAAATCTACTATCCTTAGTGTTTCCATGAGGAGTGAAGATGTAAGGTTTCACGCAAGTTGAGAAACATTGTTGACTTTGCGTTCATGATAACACATAGAATAGGATTTCAAGTCTGTTGTTGAGAAGAGTGTGCCTATGGAGCTGCTTCATCATGTCCCTCTGCATCTCGAAGATGAGCACCAGATGTTATGGTGCCAGGAAGAAAAGTGAGTGTGAATCTCAGGCCATGGCTGAGGTGGGTAGTGGAGGCTCAACTTGGCAGTCAACTAAAGGAATTTCTTCTTGGATTATACAATTCTCCCCCTCCATGGCCTCCATTGTAGCAGTTGCAGGGAGACTGGTGCAGAGCCGGCCTTGGGGGTCTGTAACTGTGTAGAGGAGGGAATTAGACGACACTGTAATTGGTTCCTCTAGAATTTCCTCCTCTACATAAGCCATTGGAGGTGAATTTGGCTCCTTATTCCCTCGAATTAATGTGATCGAAGAATCCTGGGCAAGCTTGTGGAGACGTCTCTGCCGAGCTGCATAGAAATACCAAGAAGGACCCCTCTTTGTCTTTCCACACTCTCAGGGCATGGAAAATAAGGAAAGCCAGATGAAACTTGGCAAAAGAGCGCACATAGCTGGGAGATTGAAATGAGAGAAGCACAAATGCGAAAATTGAACTAAGTGGAACAAGCCATAACAAGCCTGGATGAAATGGAGGAGCACCAGGGAATATGACGTGACCTTGCACATGCCTCCCATACCCATAATCCTCCATCCTCCATGGTGCACTGAGAGCTCCATTAAACCTACGCTAGAGAACTGTCCAACCTGCCCAGGAGCATGAGGAATGTTGTCCTCCATCCAAGAATTAAAGGCGAGGATGGTGACAAGCCTTATAAATGGATTGGGTTGCATGCTATCTGCGTGACACCCCATCTGGAGGGATAAGGATGCATGCTAAAATAGAATAACAATAGTAAAAAGAACATCCTCAATCCCTTCCATGACTATATAAATCCACGTCCTGCAGTCACCCATAAACCATCTCGGGTGAGACTGCGATGTGCACTCTATGCGTGGTTTACTAGAAGGGCCAATGGTGAAAATGGTTTTGTTGGAGAACTAAGGTAGAACTCAGTTCACCCCATACACCCAACACTGACTCTGTTCATATACCTTTAAACCTAACTCTAAACTTTGTGATGCACATAAATGCTACTGAAAATAATTTTGATAACCAAAAGCACATGATTTCGACAAAAATAAAGAAGATAATTTTTTAAAGAATTTAAATAATGAACTAAATCTCCTATCAAATAAGAACAATTTTGAAGACATATATCATAATTTTATGACAATCCTTTCTACTTCTATTAACAAGTTCTCTATCAAGGTGTTGTGTAAAAGGAAAATAGAACAACCAATCCTTGGTATGATAAAGAATGTAAGTTTGCTAGAAAAACTATCAGGGATTATCCTAGTGAGTCCTTTAAATATGACGAGATAAATAGATACAAATCCCTAATTAAAATGAAAAAAAAGGTACAATAAAATAGAAAGCAAGAGAAACTTTTTCACAAGTTAGATCCTAAGAAATTTTGGAGGAAAATTATGACTTGTAAAACTAAATAAAATCATATGATTCCATTGAGGGACTATAAGTCCTACCTTAAAAGTCTTTACAAATCCCATAATGTCAAGGACAACATTTAAACCATTTATATCTAGAGGAATAAGTTTTTTCAATAGAAGACATAGATCGGGGTTAAGTGAGTTGTAAAAGGGAAAGATAAGGACATCGAAGTATACCAAGAAGAAATCTTAAAAATTGGAGGGCCCGTGCTCTTCAATTTAGCAATCAAGTAGGGCTTCCTTAAACCCTAGACTCGAAGTCTAATTGTACCTATTTTTGAAAATGGGGATAAAAAAAATTCCTCTAATTATATCACCATTACGATTAGCCGCATTTTAGCCAAGTTATATGGAATTGTTTTGGAAAATAAGATCAATGTATGACTAGAAAGTCACATAAAAAGAATTGAATGCTAGGTAATATTTTGGGGCTATCATTCAACTGTAGACTACATTGTTATGTTTAGAATCATTTTGGAGGAGTGTCACAATAATAAAACCAATCTCCTATGTTTTTTCATTGACTTTAGAAAAGCTTTGACATAGTTCCCAAGAATAACCTTTGGAATAGGTTAAAAGAGCTAAAAGTTTCTTTGAGTAGAGAGTTGTTGTGATAAATTTGTATGGATATGTTATTGAAAAATTTAGGAACACTAAGGGATGGTTGGAAGAAATTAGTTGTAATATAGGAGTTAAGTAAGTTTTCCCCTGTCTCTACCATTTTTGGCATATATACATTAACAAGTTAGAGGGTTGTTTGGAAGAAGTAGGTTGTGTCGTATTAACTCTCATTGGTATAGTATGATCCTTCTTATTTACAATGATAATATTGTTCTTATGGTGAGGAGTCCATACGATCTCGATAAGAAACTAGAATTCCTCAAGGAGTTTTTCTCTAATACGAGTATGAATCTTAACACAAAGAAAATGAATGTTATGATAATTAAAACAAAAAAGGTCACTTACGCTAATTTTGTATATGACAACAATAACTTGCAGGAGGGGACTTCATACAAATATCTAAGAATTCATCTTCATCACGAGCTTAATTGGAACTATAGCACTAAGAAAAGGATAAATGGAAGATGAAAAGCTTATTATGGACTTGAAAATAGTTGTAAACAATTTGAACTTTGGCTATGGGATAAGAATAAACTTCTCTTTGAGACTCTCATCACTCTTGTTATTTTTTACGCTTTTGAAGTTTAGTGATGAAACATCTCCAGAGAATCGTGGAGAAAGATAGAGCAAATCAAAAAATGTTTTATAAATTATAATCTCAAAAGGAAATACACCTTATCTTAACCTCCTAATAGAAGCAAGCATTTCCCCCATTGAAAACAAATTTATGCTTAGGTATCTCATGTACAAGAACAAGATAAACAACATGGAAGACACGAGGCTTCCTAAGATTGCTTCAAACTCTCCAATTAAAACCACCTCTAAGTCAAGTAGGGACAACAAAAAGATGCCAAGTCTTCAAGAAATCATTAAGATGGAAAGTCTTGGCTAAATCATTGGGGAATAAAGGATGAGGCCACTCTGCATAATATGGATAATATCAAAAATATTATTACATCTAAATTTAAGGAGAAATAGTGGTTCGATAAAGAATTAAAGGATAAAAAAATTTAATATACTATAAGGAGGTGATCCACCCTAATCTATAAGATCAAAGGTATCTATGTTTTGAGTGACATAAAGAAGAAAATGACCACTAAAATAAGAAAAAAACTATTATAACTTTATAGTGAAATAGGGAGTTGGACTAAAATATCAAAATAACTCTCATAACAATTTCAAAATAAATATTTCTTATAGTCGAGAACTTCCTAACCTTTTAACTCATCAAAACTATGGTGATGTAGAAATTCGTATCTTAAAGTTTTAGGATTACACATATAAACCAAGTAATTCCTATGTTAACTAGTGCCACCATAACCATCATATATATAAGAAAAAAGAAGCTTCATTTTTTCATATTTCTCCCAACTTGGAGGAATGGAAGAGGAGAGCACGAGTTTATTGCTAAGAGATTGGATCACTTTTTAATTAATGAAAATTTGGCATTGTCTTGTTCTAGATACAACACTTGGGTGGTTAATGTTAAGATTTTTGACCACATGCCTGTGGTTTTTCAATTGGATCAAGTACAGGAAAAGTTTAGTTATCCATTTAAATTCAATTTTGTTTGGCTGGTTGAACCATATTTTGTGGAGTTAGTCAAATCGAAGTGGAATGGATTTTGGGTACACAGAACACTACCCCAATGGATTCCCTTGTTCAAAAGATCAAAATTACTAAGGTCATTGGTCATTGGTTGGGAGAGGAACAAAAAACAATTGGCTAAGGAGGAATTAACTCAACTAGAAGAAGACTTAGATATCCTTTATACTGATTTTCCTGGGGGTTTTGAGAAGGATGAAGAAAAAGTATTGGTCTTAGATAAAGAAAAAAAGAAAAGTTGGTTCTTTTAAAGAAGGAAGAGGAAACTTGGAGACAAAAGAGAAAGATCAATTGGCTTGCGTCGAGAGATAGGAATACAAAGTTTTTCATGCCTTTGCAAATTATAGAAAACAAACAAATTCCATCTGGGATATTAAAAAGGTGGATGGATCCCAAATTACAAGCCAACAAGATTTTAAAAAGGAAGCAATATGATACTTGCATAACATCTTCAAAGCTCAGGTGAATCTCTTTATTATACAACAATTGGATGTTATTAGACTTTATCCTAGGATTTTTTTGAAGGAAGGACATAGAATCGTAGATCTTGTTTCACTATGTAAAGTGCTGACAACTCTGAAAGGGTTTGTTGTTTCAAAAAGTCTTGGGCCGGATGGTTGGACTGTCAAATTATTTTTGGATTTTTTTGATATTTTGGGGCCTGAATTGTTGGTTGTGGTAGAAGAATCTAGATTGAAAGGAAAGGTTACAATAGCCCTAAATGCTACATTTCTAGCACTCATTCCTAAAAGTGATAAGTTCGATTCCTTTGAAGGCTTTAGACCAATTTCTCTTTATAACTTGACATATAAGATAATTACAAAAAGCATTGCTACTAGAATCAAATTGCATCTTTCAATAGGTATTTCCAAGGAACAATTTGGCTTTTTGGAGTGTAGACAAATTATAGATGCCATTGGAGTGGCATAGGAAGATTTGCACAGTATAAACGTAAAAAATTCAAAAGCTTTGGTCTTAAAACTATATATGATGAAAGCCTATGATAGGGTGGATTGGGGTTTTCTAAGGTTATTTTTACTTCAGATTGGTCCGAGTCTAGAAGCAACTGATTCGATTATGGGGTGTGTAAATTCTACAAATTTATTTGTCTTAATTAATGGAAGCCCATCCAACTTTTCAGAAATACTAGAGGATTGAGGCAAGGTTTCCCACTTTCCCCTTTACTATTTTTACTTATTGTGGAGGGACTTAGTAGACTCATTCTGAAGCTGGTTGAAGAAGGTAAAATTGAAGGAGTCTTAGTTGCAAATGGAATCAGAATTACACATTTACTTTTTGTGGATGATGTTATATTATTTGGGAACGATTCTCTCACAGAATGGAAAGTATTAAATGTGGCACTTGACTTGTTTTGTAATGCAACGAGTATGTCCTTCAGTTCATAGAAGTCATTTTTCTTAGAAGCGGGTTGGACAAGGGAGGAGCTCACAGTTTTAAAAGGTATTTTGCCTTATGAGGTAAAATCACTTGAAGTTGGTTTTAAGTATTTGGGGTTCTTTATTAAATCAAACTGTTATACTCTGGCCGATTGGAGTTGGTTGCAAAAAAAAATGGGAAAAATAATTTCAAATTGGAGTCATAGATGGCTTACCTTAGGAGGAAGGTCTACTCTTGTAAAATCAGTCTTAGAAAGCATTCTTGTTTACTTACTTTCTTTGGCTAAGATCCCTATAAGTCTNTGGTTGCAAAAAAAAATGGGAAAAATAATTTCAAATTGGAGTCATAGATGGCTTACCTTAGGAGGAAGGTCTACTCTTGTAAAATCAGTCTTAGAAAGCATTCTTGTTTACTTACTTTCTTTGGCTAAGATCCCTATAAGTCTTTTTAAATAAAATAAGAAGAAGGATGTTTTTTTTTTTATATAGATCAGAAAAAAAGAAAAAGAAAGTATACATCTCGTTAATTGGAAAATTATTGCCAAACCAAAAAAGAAAGGAGGTTGGGTTTTAAAAAACATTTTCTGGTTTGGAAAATATTTGCTAGATGAGAGTCTTTGGAGATGCCTTATGGTTCTAGGACTTTGGCATGAAGTGATTCATAAGAAGTATCTAAAAAAGAAAACAATAATTGATGGGTTTAGGGAAGGGAGAAAGAATTTGAAAGGGATTTCAAACTTCTGGAGAGTACTAACTGCTTCATTGCATATAATCATTAATTGGCTTGCATGGAAGCCAGGGAATGGAAGGGATATTAGGATAGGAGAGGATCTAATGATTGGGACACAATCTTTTTATTAATTGTCAAAGAATTTAATAAGTACTCTGCACTCAAATGATACAAAATTTCTGGCACAGGTAGGATCTTTAGCTAATGAAGATCAAAATATTTCAAGATGGAAAAGTGTAGAGATTCTTGGACTAGCTGGAGAACAGAATGAGGAATGGGATTTTTATGTAAAGGGCTTAGTCTGGACTGGTATTGAATTAAATGATGAAAATGATACTTTAATTTGGTCTTGGAATACTAAAGGAGGTCAAGTCAATGCAAAACGGGCCTATGAAGTTCAATGTTTAGATGACCATAAGGTCATTTCAAATTAGTGGTATTTAGATCTTTGGAATTGACAGATGCAAAGTTAAATTATTTTGTTGGTTGATGTTTGAAAATAGAATACTTACATGGGATAATTTGTCAAAAAGAGGAATGATTGGCCCTAGTAGATGTGTGTTGTGTGGATAAAGGGAGGAATCTTTGAATCATTTGATGGTTGAATGTTTGTTTACCAAAGAGATTTAGAATTCTATCATAAAGAAACTCCATCTAAAGAGGAATTGGGGAGGATGACTCTTATGTGATTATTAAGAGGATCCATCTAAAGAGGAATTGGGGAGGATGACTCTTATGTGATTATTACGAGGATCAAGGAGATGGAGTAAAGACCTTGCTATATTTGTTGGGAGATTTGGAAACATAGGATTATGATTATATTTGAAGAACATAATCTATCTCTGCCAAGGGTTTGCATTAGAATTTTACAATACATAATTATATTTACTAATATAATTATATTTATTAATATAAGTACTTTTTCTACTTTAAGAATCTCCTAACTTATTAATATATGAAGGAAAATTATTAGAATGGCCCTTACACTTATATCAAAAAACTATTGTAGATGTTGACAAACATTAAAATAATGGAAGGTCAGAATTAGCCGTTAGTGAAAAGAAATAACTCCTTTACTGTCTTCAGGTGTTCGTTTCGGAGTTTAAAATATTGCATTGCAAGTTGTAAAACAAGATTTTAGCATTTTAAAATGGATGTTTGGAAGTAGCATCCTTCACGAACTCAATAGAACAGATGATAAGGTGAAATGAAGATCGGGAATCAGAAAAACATAATTTAAAATTCTCTGAAAATTTCTCTCTAATAAAACTGTTTTCTGCGGCATCAAACATGGGCGTAAAAGTGTTG
>ML783593.1:777864-790161 GCA_009831015.1 Picea engelmannii
TGAATATTGACGAATGATCGATGCTAAGTTCTCTGTAAATGATATAATCACATATCTGTGTCCCAGCAAAGGTTGCAGACACCTGAGTCTTGCAACCACCCCTGCCTCTACCTCGAGTGAGACTTCATCTGCTTCGCAGGTGTTGTCGAAAGGGCTAGTAGTTAGGGATTTGTTGGTACGCTCTTGAGCGTTGAACCCTGAGTTTGCCCCTGTGCCAACAATACTCATTATGTTACGTTAATAGGGAAATGGTGTAGTCATTATGTGTATCATAATTGGTTATGACAACTAGGTTGTTATTCATTCAACTAGGTTCTATATTTGTTTGTATGTATCATCACTTGGTTTGAATCCCTCTTCTCGACTATTGATATTTTATTCTTTAGTTGAATTCACATCCCAATTTGATAATTGC
The DNA here is from genome assembly GCA_009831015.1 of Picea engelmannii. Classification (NCBI taxonomy): domain Eukaryota; kingdom Viridiplantae; phylum Streptophyta; class Pinopsida; order Pinales; family Pinaceae; genus Picea; species Picea engelmannii. The sequence continues at coordinate 778,280 of ML783593.1, forward strand.
TTGCTAGAAAGGAACCATTGTCACCAAACAATGAATTATCCTCACGAAATGATGAACCTCTCATTAAAATGAGCTCTTGACATCAAATTAGGGGCCATCATAATGATCTAGACCTTTAATATAAAGCTTCATTTTATCCTTTGGTGTTTGTAGTGGTTATTTGTGGATGATAACACCTAAGTATGAATTTCACAAAAATGAAAAACTTAAAACTTTAGCAAAATGTGTGTAAATTGACAATTTTTTATTGAAAATATAAAAACTTTTACCCATTATCTTCACAATTCCATCACTACAAACGTGAAAGATGAATTAGTTTATGGTATCCAAAACATTCTAGCATTTGGTCTCCCAAAACTGCACTACTAGTCTAAGTTACCTAAAGCAAGTGTGTGTTATGGAAATCCACAATCTTTTTAAATTTGAAAATCAAACAAGGTGGGAAAGTTAGTCTATATGGTATATTTGAATTTCATCAAAATGTGTTTAAATTTAAAAGACTACCAATGTGTCATGTCTCAACCTATATGTCTACTTCGGAATTAGGATCCAAGTAATCAAATAAGTGGTATGGAGTACATAAGCCATAACAAATTCAACATTTCCTTTTCCCATTTTGACAAACCATTTCAATATGTTACTAATACTCATAGTTGATGAACTTGTAGGAACATATATATGTATTTGTATAAATTTCAAATATCTATTTTTTAAAGAAAATATTGTTTTTTATTTTTATCTTATTAAGAAAAAATATATCATGGAAAAGGGTGCAATATAAATTGGAGATGATTACCAGTCTAGATTTGAATTTGTGATCTTTTAGGAGGAAACACATGTTCTTAACCATTAGGCCCATTCAACCTCCCTCTCTCTCTATATATAATAAGTGATGGTGAATAGTGTTGTTTAATTGTTCTAGGTTTTGTTTTTTTTGTTAGAATTTATTGACATAAATTTGTACCAAGTTATAATTTTCTGTTGTTTAAAATCTATTTAATGTAAAACTGGATTGAAAGTGTTGAAAAATATTAGAAAATAATGGATGTTTAAAATCTATTTAGTGTATGAATGGATTGAAAGTGTGGAAAAATATTAGAAAATAATGGAGAAATCACTTCAGTTGTAGATTTTTAAGGATTCTATATATTTTTTTTATTATTTGAAGTGGATTCAGATGAACGGATGTAAGAATTATGTAAGAATTAGTTGATTGCTTCATAAACTTATATATGTAGTGCATCATTTTATGAATGTGTTGAGTGTGTGAGACAATTGGTCTCACTTATGTGAGCGCTTCAATGTCTTTCTGATTTTGTTAATATAGTATCAGAGCGCTGGTAAGGAGAGGAAAAATCACTGCATTTTCTGTTGATTACGCCGGAGTTTGCCGATCTGCGTGAAGGAAGAATCGCCCAGACTTGCTGAAGGAGCGATTTCTTGTTTGCAATTAATTGTTGTGGCTGCTTGAAGAAATCGATGCTCAAGAAATCGCTATAGCTATTGAGAATTGTGACTTGTACGTGAGGCTTCTGAATATTTGACTGTATTGCTGACATATTGAGAGCTGCGATTGGAATTTGATCGCAGTCTTGGTATGAATCGGCGGTCTTGGACATTCCATTATATGATTGAGTATATTGGGTGATTATTTTTTTGAATGGTTATATTAATATTTAAAGATATGTGTTGGTATTTTTTTTTGATGAAGTGAATACAATTAGCATATGTGGTCTGAGGTAGCCAGGTAGCCGTGTAAGGGGTTGGTGAAATTGCTGCCCAGTTTAAAAAGTAGTGAGCTGAGTGTTACAGAAAGAGGCTTGTGGCGAAATCGCTGCCCAGTAATTGCTTTTGCAGTTAGTTCACCCCTAAAAAATAGTAAAGGAAAGAACTAATATGCTGGCAAGTCATTTTTGTCACTGAAGTAAAATGAACAGTGGGAAATGACAGCGCTGCGCAAAAGATTGACAAGCGGTTTCTCTATGGATTCCTGTAGCTGCCAAGTGTGAGATCTGTGCTGTTCACATATTTTTTTTAATCACAATCTTTTCCTATCACAGTGTTTACTGTTGTGTTTTGTCATAAGAAAGTAACTTGCAGTTTTAAGAAGTTGCGGTAATTTGTTTTTAAGACTGATTAAAATAGCTAACCCTTTGGCGGGGAATCATATTTAACAAATCATAACCAAGTTAAATGGCGAAAATTATATGAACTGGAAATTTAAGATGCAAACATTGATGGAAAGATACAAGGTCTATTGCATCATGTAAGGGAGTAAATAAGGAAGTAAAGCCGGGCTACAGCCACCTCAATTCAAGATTGGGAGAAATGAGACACTAAGGCGAAAGGGTTGCTAAGAATGCTTGTAAAAGAGAGTCTCATATCACATATTAGAGATTGCACTACGTCCACATAGACATGGACAACTCTCAAAGATTTGTACAAGTAAGAGAACACAAATCCATTCTTTTTATTAGGATGGAAGAAAATGACAGCATCAGTGATTTCATTTATAGAATCAAAGATGTTAAAGATAAACTTGATAATATAGGTTAAACAGTTTTTAGCACTGATTTAGTCACCATAACCTTGCATGCTAGAAGAATACCATATGTTTATCACAGTTCTTGCTGCAAAGGAGAAGGCTCTTACTTTTGAAGAGTTGGAATTTGTACTTATGCAAGAGGAAGAAAGGCAAAAGAACCTTAATCAGAGGTCTCAAAGTTCTGATCTAGCATTGATAGCGAAAGGGAAAGCGTCTTTCAAAGGAAATACATGGGAAAGAAATAAGGGGATTAAACCACAGTATGAAAAGTCATCTTATGGAAAACCATCATATGCAAAGCCAAACAAGGTATGACACTTCCAAAGTTTGATGCAAATGTTAAAAGGAATGATGCATGTTCTTATTGTGGCAAGTTTGGACACTACTCTCAAGATTTCTTTAAAAGAAAGTATGATGAATCCAAACACAGAAATATAAGGAATACTGGTCACTTTGTTGAAGGAGGAGAAACAATGAATGATGATTTCAAAAATATCAGATTATTTATTCCTTGTCCACTAAAACAGATGACTCAAATGCCTAGTATGTTGATTCTGGTGCATCCATACATGTCTTGTAATAAGGACTAATTTGAAAATTATCATGAAACAAATAATGGTGCCAATATATATCTTGGGGATGATCACTCACATCAATTTAAGGGATATGGTGAAGTATCTGTGACATTACCAAATGGATGTGTTAAACAAATTCAAAATGAGATGTATGTGCCTCGCATAAAACAAAAACTTAATCTCAGTCTCCACCATAACAAATCAAGATTTCAAGGTAGAATTTTTAAAGTCACATTGTGTAGTAAAACATATGCAGGATCGTTACAAGATTGTTGCAATAGGAGTCAGATTTGGAGGTTTATACAAGCTTGATGTGAAGAGAAAAAATCATTAGGCGTTATCATCCACAACCATGACAACATAAGTTTTATGGCACCAAAGGTATGGCCACCTTAACTATCATGATTTATTGCTACTTAAAAAAATAGGAATGGTAGAAGGACTTTCAATGCTTAAGAATGAATATTCTACATGTGAAGGGTGTGCATTGGGGAAGATGCATAGAGAAGAATTCCCTACTCATGCAAATAAGCAAAAAAGAGATATTTTTGAACTTGTGCATACAGATGTGTGTGGTCCTATGCTCACAGGATCACTTGGTGGAACCTACTATTTCTTGATTTTTAATGATGATTGCACAAAATATACATGGGTTTATTTTCTAAGAAAGAAAAGTCATGTATTTGAATATTTTAAAGAGTCTAAAAATATGGTTGAGAAGAAAACAGGGAAATACATCAAATCCTCTTATGAGATCAAGGGGGGGAGTATACAGCTGGTGCATTAATCAAGTACTTCAAAGCTCTTGGAATTGTCCAACAATATATTGTGCCTCATGCTCTACAGCGGAATGGAGTAGCTAAGAGAAAGAACATAACCTTAGTGGAATGTGCACAGAGCATGTTACAAGGTAAGAATATTTCAAATGGATTTTGGGCCAAAGCTATTTGTATTGCAGTTTATTTGAAAAATTGATGTCCTACTTAAATCTTAGACCATAAAACTCCTTTCAAAGCTCTTTATGGTTATAAACCAACAATAAGCCATTTAAGAATATTTGGAAGCAATGTCTTTTCTCATGTACCTAAAGAGGATAGGAGGAAATTAGATGCAAAAGAAATTATGTGCATTTTAATTGGTTATTGTTTTAATCACAAAGCATATAAGATGTTTGATCCCTCCACACATAAAAAATTTGCAAGCAGAGATGTGTAATTTAATGAGCATGCAGATGAAGGTCATAAGATGGATAGTTATGACGTGTGGCATATTCCTTATGATCATTGTTAGCACCATGTTTTTTGTAGTTAGAGTGAGAGGTTTGTCCAAAAAAGTTTAGAGTCATGTCTTGATCTTTATAAAAATCAAAACTTTCCTGAATAAGTCACAGTTGGTGTGTCAAAGTTTATGAGTTCAGTGACCAAATAAAGAATGGTTTGAAATGTCAAGTAAGGAATTTGGCCATAAATTAGTAAAAGGGTGTAAGGTTCGTCATGCTTAAATTGTAAAGTTCTACTTTCCTAAGTCTCGAGTCATGTCAAAAAAGTGGAATTTAGGTACCGGGGTTGAGTCAAGTGGTTAGAATAAAGGTCATGTCAAAAGATATTATGGGTCATCATTACCTAATCATGAAGTCAGAAAAGTGAAAAATCATAGCACTCCATATCATTTGTACCATTGCACACTTCAAAGGAGTACCCGTTGTGCGAGTTCACTGCGCAAATATTTAACCTACCTTAAAACATCTCATCACTATGGATTTTCCGTCCCTTTTCATAATTTCATTCCTTATCTGTTCAAGCATAAATATTGGTCACCCTTCATGTTTTTCCATCACTTTCAAAACTTGTGCGTCGTCTATAGATTTTCCATTAAGCTTCGAAGCCTTTTTCTACGTAAATACTATGTGTTGTCGGTCGCTACGTAAATCTGCTATTCTAATTCTGTTGTGTATCCTCCATCGCTTTCAATCATTGTTCTAGAGTTTTCCTTGGAGCCCATTGTAGATTAGCTTCTGGAACGAGTTTGTTTTTCACATAGACAACCTTCTTTTTTCTGAGCTAAATTTTTATTACTTACTTATGCGCCAAGTTTTTCCATTGGTGTGTGTCACTGCACTAAATTTTTCCGTTGTTTTTTATTGTTTCTTCGAATTTTCTTCCATTTATTTGTTTGTCACGCAAAGTTTCACGTTGCTACCTTTTCTTGTGCATCATGCAAAGTTACTATTCTTATTCACTATGCAGAGAGGCTATTACAATATATTCTTGCACACTTGAAATTGGCACATACCAACATCATGGCAACTTCTCAAAGTAAAAGAAAGAATTCAAGAAGCGGGAAGGTCGTGAGGTTTGAACCACAATATTTAAAGTTAATAAATGCAGACCCAACGATCAGAGTGTCCTTTGAACAAGTCAGATGCATACGTTTTTGTGAAAATATTCAAGGATATAATGCGCAACTAACTAAACAGTTCGCCCTTAATTTTATTGGTGTTAGTGCAACTATTGTAGGGATCACTTTTCAAGTGACAGAGGAAACTATGTCAACTGAGACGGAGATCCCTATGTAGGGAGAAAAGTGGTTTAAAGGTATGCTATTAGATACTTTATGTTATATTGATTTCATCAAGCCTAAATATAGAAATCATAAAATTGGAGCTAGCATTCCCAATGAGTATCTCCTAGAACCTTTTGAGAAACTTTTGAAGATAATCAGGAAGTACTTCACCTGTGAGGGAAGATTCGACAAGGTGCATCAATACCACACCAGGCTACTAATGCATTTCACAGGGAAAAGTCCCTTAAACTTACCTTTCTTCTTGTGTCGAAGCCCGGGAAAGATGGTAGACAGTGTCCAAGCCAAAATTTACCAACTAGAGAACAGCTTATTCCATTTTCTTATTCACTACGCAGAGAGGCTATTACAATATATTGTTGCACACCTAAAATTGACACATACCAAAATCATGGCAACTTCTCAAAGTAAGAGAAAGAATGTAGGAAGCGGGAAGGTCGTGAGGTTTGAACCACGGGATTTAAAGTTAATAAATGCAGACCCAACAATCAGAGTGTCCTTTGAACAAGCTTGATGCATACATTTCTATGAAAATATTCAAGGATATAATGTGCATCTAACTAAGAAGTTCACCCTTAATTTTACTGGTGTCAGTGCAACTATTGCAGGGATAAATTTTCAAGTGACAGAGGAAACTATGTCAGTTGTGACGTACATCGCTATACAAGGAGAAAAATGGTGTAAATGTATGCCATTATATACTTCATGTTGTATTGATTTCATCAAGCTTGAATATAGAAATCAAAAAATTGGAGCCAACATTCCCAGTGAGTATCTCCTAGAACCTTTTGAAAAACTTTTGAAGATAATCAGGAAGTACTTTACCTGTGAGGGAAGATTCGACATGGTGCATCAATACTACATTAGGTTACTGATGCATTTCATAGGGAAAAGTCCCTTAAACTTACCTTTCTTCCTATGTCGAAGCCTGGGAAAGATGGTAAACAGTGTCCAAGCCAAAATTGACCAGCTAGAGAACAACTTATTCCATTTTCTTATTCGCTGCACAGAGAGGCTATTACAATCTATTGTTGCATGCCTAAAATTGACACATACCAAAATCATGGAAACTTCTCAAAGTAAGAGAAAGAATGTAGGAAGCAGGAAGGTCGTGAGGTTTGAACCATAGGATTTAAAGTTAATAAATGCAAACCTGACGATCAGAGTGTCCTTTGAACAAGCCTAATGCATACATTTTTGTGAAAATAGTCAAGGATATAATGCGCATATAACTAAGTAGTTCACCCTTAATTTTACTGGTGTCAGTGCAACTATTGCAGGGATCAATTTTCAAGTGATAGAGGAAACTATGTCAGCTGCGACGTAGATCCCTATGCAAGGAGAAATATGGTGTAAATGTATGCCATTAGATACTTCATGTTATATTGATTTCATCAAGCCTGAATATAGAAATCAAAAAATTGGAGCCAACATTCCTAGTGGGTATCTCCTGGAACCTTTTGAAAAACTTTTGAAGATAATCAGGAAGTACTTCACCTATGAGGGAAGATTCGTCAAGGTGCATCAATACCACATCAGGCTATTGATGCATTTCATAGGGAAAAATCCCTTAAACTTACCTCTCTTCCTGTGCCGAAGCCTAGGAAAGATGACAGATAGTGTCCAAGCCAAAGCTGACTAGCCAAAGAACAACTTATTTCATTTTTCCTTGATTAAGATGTTGGTGGTTGAGAACATGGGAAATTTGAACAGGGCCTTACGACTGCAAGTGAACTTGGACAAGGAAGCTACTGACAAATTGAATGATCCCATCCTTTGTTTCCAACTGGATTCGCGTGCACAACCTCAGCATGAAGATTTGTCACGCGAGATCATAGTGCAGATTTTGCAGCTGACATTTGCACAACAGAAATCAGAATTTACCGTGCAACGATGGCAGTGTTTTCCAACGATACACATGATGATTCATCAGAACTGTATGGTTGAAATTTTCTTAAGAATTTATGATTGTAAATAACATCTCGGATAGGTTATGATTGCTAGATCGACTTTCCTATTTTTGGTAAATTTTGTAGAGGTTGTTATTCTCTTTGAAAACAACCAGATCCATAACTCTAGGAGATAGTAGTTCGAATCCCAACTGCTAAGTGTAGCTTTATTTTCTATATATATGGACCATTTTGATGTAAAAAGGGGGTGTGCGGGAAAAAGTATAGACATTTTGATCCTCTATGTAATTTTTTGAATCTAAAGAAAAACAAATGCAGAAGTCCTAAGTTCCTTAAGAAAAAGATTCTATTGGTGGTGATCTGAAGTTTGTACCTTTATTCTTTATTTGTATGTATTCCCTATGTACTTATTTTCGTCTGCAATTTGTTCTCTTTAAATTGGTGAATTGAAAGTCCATAATTCATTTAATGATGCTCTAGACTTAACTAATTTAAATTATGTCTTTCTTCTCAGCTAAGATCAGAATCCATCCATTGTGGTGCTTTGATTATGTGGTATGAATCCTTTCTTCTTTCGCCCTACATGATCAAACTAAACACTGAAGTTCATCACCTTATTTAGCCTTTGTTCCTCTAAGGAGTTCTATCTACCAAGCATTGTTTTCTTTGTTTTCAGGGGTTGACTCCATAGCCCTAGAAGCATTATCTTTTGTTAGCAGACCTTGAACAATTATCTCAAAATTCTAAATCTAGCCATCATTTGAAGCAACCTCTTTATCAGAAATTAAGTCTTAGAGAGAGCCCTCTCTAGATTGGAAAGGCTAGTTTCCATTCTTAAAGTTGGTTTGTAGGTTACCTTTGTATATTGTTTCTTCAACCCAACAATTCACTCAGCGTTAACAATCATGATGAAAATTTCAAAGAAGAAGTAGAACATGAACATAAACGAAAGGAGGAACTCAATGATATGGACACTACAAGCAGCCAAAGTACACCAAGATGAGTATATTCACCACCAAGTAGAGGAAGAGGTGAAGGCATTGAAACACCAAGGAGGTCATCACGCCAAACTCATCTACCTAAAATATATAAAGACTATGCTTTGATGACTGAAGTAATGAATGTTATAGAACCTTTAAATTTTAAACAAGTTAATGAGCATAAAGAATGGAGAGATGTAAGAAGGAAGAGTATGAGTCCATAATGAAAAATTATACTTAGGAATTAACATAATTACCCAAAAATAAAGTTCCTATAGGATCCAAATGGTTGTACAAACCCAAATTTAATGTTTATGCAAGTATAGAAAAATTTAAAGCCAGATTGGTTGCAAAAGGATATTCACGGAAAGAGGGAATATATTATGAGGATACCTTTGCACCTATAGCTAAGTTAAACACAAATAGATTAATGATTTCATTAGCTACAAAACATAATTAGAAACTTCATCAGCTAGATGTTAAGTCTTCTTTTCTAAATGGGGAATTAAAGGAAGAAGTATATCTTTTTCAGCCAAAAGGATTTGTAAAAAAGGGTCAAGAACATCTTTTTTGTAAATTAAAGAAAGCCTTATATGGACTAAAATAGGCACGAAGATCTTGGTATGTGAAGATATACTCTTTCTTTCATTAGAAATATTTTATAAAAAGTATGAGTGATCCTAAATTGTATATCAAGTCGGATAAGGAAGGGGATGTTGCTTTGATTTCATTGTATGTTGATGATCTTATTATAACATGAAATGCATCTCAGTTGATTGATGAAATTAGAAGACAATTGTCACGGGTTTTTGAGATGAAAGATCTTGGTGAGTTGCATTATTGCTTAGGTCTTGAAATATGGAGAGAAGCTAGTTAGACATTGGTCACACAGAGAAAATATACAAGGGAGTTACTTAAAAAGTTCAATATGAGTCAGTGTAAAGAAATATCAACTCCTTTACAACATAATGCTAAACTCCACAATGATGATGGGACAAAAGCGGTAGATGATACACTGTATCGTCAGTTAGTGGGAAGTCTAAACTATCTCACTACAACTAGACATGATATAGCATATTCAGTGAGCATCCTAAGTCAATTCATGTCAAAGCCTTGTGAAAGCGACTAGTTAGCAACAAAATGAGTATTTAAATATTTGAAAGGGAATGTTAATTTTGGTATTAAATATACTAATGAGTTTTATGTTAAGCTGATAGGTTATTCTGATTCAGATTGGACTAGAAATACTGATGACATAAATTCAACCAAAGGATATACATTCAATATTGGATCGAGGATCGTGTCTTGGAGCAGTAAGAAACAACCATTTGTTTATTTGTCATCAACTGAAGTTGAATACAAAGCCTTGTGTAGTGCTACTTGTGAGGCAGTTTGGTTGAGGCGAATTCTTGGAGATATGAGAGAAGAATAAAAAAATGCCAACGATTATCAAATGTGATAATCAAAGCTTCATCAAAATAGCCAACAATCCTATGTATCATGCCAGATAGAAGAAGATTGAGACCCAATATCATTATATAAGGGAAAAGATGCACTCAAAGGAGATTGATATAGTTTATTGTAATACAAATGACAATATGGCTGATATTTTCACTAAGCCTCTTGGAAAGGAAAAAATTGAAATATTTAGGAGTCAACTAGGTGTTGTTGTAGAGAACTCATTTCTCCATTGGGGAGGAGTGTTAGGGAATAATGGAGAAATCATTAAGTTGTAGATTTTTAGGGGTTCTATATCTTCTTTTATTTGAACTGGATTCATATCCATAGATGTAGGAGTTAGTTGATTGCTTCAGAACCTATATATGTAGTGCATCATTTGATGAATGTATTGAGTGTGTGAGACAATTGGTCTTACTTATGTGAGCCTTCAATGTCTTTATGATTTTGTTAATAAAAAACTCGTGGGGCACTCAGGTTATACAAAATTAACCATTCAAATCTGTAGCTCCAACAATTTCTCATGGGATTTCGAACAAAATTAAACATGAAATATCACCAAAAGAACCAGTTAAACTAAGAGGATGAAAAATGATGACTATGATGTAAAAATGTACAATGACTTTTTAACATTTGACAAATTCTTAATATGCAATTAAAGATATGGAAAAATTATAAATATTTATATTTCATTAAATAATAATATAAATATATATTTTATTATATAAAAAATATTATTATTTTTTAAAAACAATTAAATTTATGATTGTTAAGAAAATTAATATATTTTATAATAACAACTAAAACTATTTTGAATTTCAAATATAAAATTTAATAATTATAAACAATTTATTAATATAATATTGCTATTTTACATATATTTTTTTAATATTTAAAAAGTAATAAGGAAACCTATATATTAATATAAGTGCCACCTTTCCCACTAACATAAGGCACTATGTATTAACATGGTATAAATACCCCATTGATTGTTATTTTTGGAAAAAAAATATTTTTTTATTTTTGAATATGCTAAAAAAATTAAGATTACTTGGGTAAAACATTAGTTTTATATATTAAAATATCAACAACTTAACCTGTAATGACATTTTAATATTTTTTAAATAATTCTTTTTTATAGAATTAATAATATTTTTTATTTTAATTTAATAAAAAATAATGTCTTAGGTTTGTTGTAAATGCTTCAAAGTTGGATGCCAAGGCTCTCTAAAAACAAATTTGATGAAATTTTAAGGCCTTCAATGGGGTTACATACATGATATAGGGCATCGTTCACGAACGGTGTTACATTTCCCTTTTAAAAAGATGTTGGACTTTGTCTACGTAAACGACCGGTATTACCTTTCCTTTTTAAAAACATGTTGGACTTCGTCTAAATTTCAATCGAAGCATTTTGATAATAAATCTTACATTTTCAACTAACATTAAGTAGTAATTATTTTTAATGAGAGTGAGCTATAATTTTTATTTTAAAACTCTTATGTTGAGTTTTTAATGAGAATATCATTGTAATAATTTAGAATCATAAATCTTACATTTTCAACTAACATTAAGTAGTAATTATTTTTAATGAGAGTGAGCTATAAATTTTTTTAAAACTCGTATTTGAGTTTTTAATGAGAATATCATTCTAATAATTTAGAATCATGTTGTTAATTTTAAGAATTACTTTAGATATTATCTTTGAAATGTAAAATGAGGAGAAATACGAAAATTTTCTTAACTTTATTATATGGAAAAAATATAAATATTTTTTTATTAAATTTAATAATTTCAATACTAATCAAATTTGGACTTATTTTTTATTCATTTT
>ML783593.1:790316-851103 GCA_009831015.1 Picea engelmannii
ATAAACATTTAAAGTCTTTATTCATTAAAAACAAATTCAAATAACTTGACAACATTAGATTTTAGATTTTTATGATTAAAATGTCCTTTACATGAGTTCTTATATTTATTTTTGCCTCTCATTTAAATAATATGTATAATATGTGTTTTTTTTAACTTTTATTATGAATACAAAAACAAATTTTGTTGTGAATACATACAACTTATGCATAACATAAAATTATTATGAAATTACATTTGATATAACATCATCAAATTAGAAAAGTTTATATAGAAATATTTGAAGTGTCCTACCTCATATAGAATACAACACCATTAAAAATATATGCCCATTAAAAATATGTTTCCACTCTGAAATGCATACAACAAGAGTTACTAAACAATACAACCCCAATAACCATTGGATGCAAACTTATAGCTCTAAAGCTTGCAGAAATCAAGTCAACACACTACTTCACTTGGATACAGGCGTATTTTCTTCCCCTTCAGTTTTCAACATGTAATATTACTGAATCCTAATATTTTCATCTATCATTAGCCTTTAGTTCTTAATCTAGTGAGTGCTCTATAAAATTTATAATCCTCTTGAACAACTAAAACCCTCCCATTTTGGCAATCTTAGTGTAATTTTGGTAAATTAAAAAATCATGGATTGGTTTAATTCTTAAAAGCCGAAAACATTCCAATTTCGGCTGCCCAATTTGGGTGAAAAGCTCTAAAAAAAATCCCACCCCCCACATACGGGAAGAAACATTTTAAGTCTGTTAGTGTGAGTCTGGGAGTGGACTTATAAATGTATTATTTTTTAGTTTTATAAAAAAATATTATATATGTCTAAATTTTTACGAAAAACATATGTCATATACGCGCCATCAACATCAACATTAGCTTTTTTTATATAATAAACATGTTAAAGAGGATGTGCCTTATCGACACCATCAACATTGACTTTGTTATAACAAGGGTGCATGGCAACATAGTCACTGCCAACGAGGTTAGAAAGCAAATTGTGGAAAATGGAGTTGAATTGTAAATGACGGAAGTGTTTGGTGCAAAATGTATATCACGGAAATGTTGTGTGCAACATGTATATCACAGAACATGGGGCAAAAGTAAATGACGGTTGGCATGTAGAGCACCATTTAATTTTTGAAAGTATATAACAAACAACAAATTTGTTGACAGTGGAAGAATAAATTTGGAAATTTAAATGCATTTGTCATATGGACTGGTAAAAGATAAAAATGTATGAAGACATAAAATTAAAAGGAGATAAGAAAACAATCTTATTTGAAATATGTAAAAGACTAAAAGTTTTTTACAAGCTACTGTAAATTTTGAAATGTGTATAACGAAAATGTTGTGTGCAAAATGTATATCACGGAACATGGGGCATAAGAATGCATTTGTGAACATGGGGTATTTTATTTTGAAATATATATAAAAAATAAAAGTCTGTTACATATAAAAAAATTAAATGCATTTGTCATATAGACTGGTGAAAGATAAGAATGTATGAAGACATGTAAATTTAAAAGCAGATAAGAAAACATGTTTATTTGAAATATGTCAAAAAATAAAAGTTTGTTACACACTACTGAAAATTTTGAAATATACAAAAAAAATAAAGTTTGTTACATATAAATCAGAATTTCAATGTGTTTGTCATGTAGATTGGGATTGGGGCTCCCATGGACCATTAGAGAAATATGTACAAGAAACATGATTGTAGAAAGAAGATAGAGTGCAATACCTGCAAAAAAAACAAATGGAAAGGTATAAGTGTTTGCCTACACATCTCTATTTAAGAAAGTGGAATAACTGGGTTGATAAACAAAGCAAGATGCGATCAATAGATTTACAGTGAGGGTACATATGAGGCCTTTGTCTATTTGCTTGTGGTTTTCATTTAATTGATGTCGCCGACGGCTGCAGTTTCAATGATGTCATCGACGGTTGCTGGAATTCTAGAAACTGCCTATTGCCTTTTGTCGGCGGCCTACTTCAATTGTCTTTCAAGACATTCTTCAATGTAGCTTCTCATTGGGGCGATGTTGATCTCATTCTGGATTTTTATGTTGAAAAGATCATTTTCTGATTCCCGGAAGTCGATAGAAAGATTACAAAGAGCCTGATAAATTTCCTCATTCTGTACTGAATATTTGACTAGCCAGTCATGGACGTGAGCTTGATCGAATTGAAGGATGCTGTAAAACTTTTCCAGAGATAAGGAAAAGTTGTTGTGGACTCCAAGAAATAGTTGTTGTGGACTATTGTCCCATTATTCTTATAAACAGCTAGGCAATTTCGCGAAATAGATTTCTAAATGAACTAACCTGGAAGCGTGTAATATCTTCAGGAACTAAAAGCGGGTTTTCCAAAAAATGGGGCAAGAGGTCCAACCTGTTATTATGATTTTCTAGGAACTGTTTGCAATCTTCTCCTTTGAACGTCAATGTTGGCTCTGATAATCTTAGCATCTGGCGGAAGACCTGAGGTGACAAAGAAACAAAAGAGTGGTCCCGTAGTGGAATAATTCTCTTGTCTGAAATAAATTTATCGACGCACCAAGAGACCAGGTCCTTACAGTAAAAAACCTCAGGGACACATCCTGCATGAGCAATCCCAGAGGTCCAAATCACTTTGTTCTCTGCGGTAGAGGTTGAGTAATAAGAATATGCCCTGGACCACTGGAAGTTCTGGTCCTCGCACCCCAAGATGTTCACTGTATCTCCACAAAAATGTTGTCGAGCCGATGCCATAGGTTTATGAGAACGTTGGTTTTCTCCAGATGATGTTTTAAATGAACAGTTAGAGCCGATAATGTAACTCTTCGCTAAATCTTGGTTAAATGCTTATGAATGGAAAGCTCCTCGAGCCTTTCGTTGATTAATGACAATCTGTATGGGTGGTGCATGATGAACTGTTAGCAGTAAAGCTTACTTATTGCATATTTAGAAATGTGAAGGTGGCAGATATGATGAAGAACAATTAAGGATTGGAGGTTTTGTGAACATGCGGAGGCCACAACGTGTGAACGACATTTCATGATTTTGAAATCAACACTCGGAAGGGATAATATAACCCCCCACAAATCTTGGTTTAATGTGCATCAATAGGAGATCTCCTTGATCCTTTTGCCCATCAATGACAATCTATATGGTTCCTACATGATGACCTGTTAGAATTAAATGTCAGTAATTGCATATTTAGAAACAATATATATATATATATATATATATATATAACTATTTTTTTTCTTTTATTATAGACAAGTGTGAAGGTGACGGAGACAACGGAGAGCAAGGAAAGAATGGCAAGCTCTGAAAAGTGGTCAGACGGGATTCAAAAAAGGGTTACGGGGATACTCAGGACAGGCAAGTGTTCCACGATAAAATTTTATGTATCAAAATTTTTGACTGCAAAATGTGTAAAACGAAAGAGATCATGATGGGGCAGTTTAGTGGTCGGTTTGTATATTTGTGAAATTCTGGCAAAGTGGCTAAATATGGAATAGGGAAATTGCTAATTGCATGGCTTGAAATAAGATCTTATATATAATTCGCAATTGCTAATTGCAAAGTGGCGCGGGCATAGGAAACAACGACTAGGAACTAGATATTTCTTCAACCTGCCAAACCGATGATCCACCAAATAAATTCGAAGAAATGACGAAGTATGAAAAGCGGAAAGATGGGCTTCAAAATGGGGTGACAATAGTTCCACAAAAGACGCGAGGACCTGACAATTAAATTGTATTTATTGGAAGTTTTCATTGAAAAATGTATACCACAAAAGAGGGCATGATAGGTGGACCGTAATATGGAAGAGGGTATGATCTGAGTCTGGTTGTAAATTTGTATATCGCGGAAGTGACGGTACTGTTCACAAGCCATGGAACAACAAAAGTCCAATCTAGAGCCCGCCTACCGAAAATTCACGGTCGGATAAGTGTCTAGGTATGGACTGGGGAAACGGTAGCTCGGTGTCACGATAAAAGAGCACGAGTGAAAGTGTGAACCCGCAAGACCGCCCATGCGCGTAGCCATACATTTTCGAAAAAATGAATAAGTGATGAAAAATATAAAGTTTAGGGAAAAGAGAAATCGATATTTGGCCAAGTATAGAAGACAAAAAACAAGGAACAATATATTCACATCTGTAACAGATATCCCATTTTTGTGGCAAGATATATACTTGGAAAGAGTTGTGAATTTGGTGGGAATAAAAAACAATGACCAGGAATACGATCCACGAGTTTACTTGGTTCTTCTTGTATGCTTCGTCTGTCAATTTGTATATCGTGCAACTCCGAGGCATTTTATTAGCCAGCTAACCCGCAAGTCTGACTGTCAATTTGTATAGTGCGAAACTGTGGGTTTTTTTTGCAGCACATAGAACTATAGAGGAAATGCTTTGCCCTTTAATATAGATTCTATGGCACAAATGTGGTATGGCTCATTTTAGCACTTTTCCATCCGTAAACAAAGGAAATATTGAGCCCGCCAACCCTGGAGCCCATTTGTCAATTTGTATATCGTGTAGCTCTAAATGTTGTTTGGAGGTCACGGAAAAGTAGAAGTGCAATGCTGGCCTAGCCAACGTGCAAGTCCGCCCGTCAATTTGTATATGGCGGAACTCTGGGTGCTAGTTGTAGGACAGGGAACATTAGAGGATAAATTTAAAGAAAGGGGAAAAACTCCTTGGAAACATGTGAATCCGCCAAGCCGTGCAATAAGGCATTTTCGAAAAAAAATGATTAAGTAACCAGGAAGAGAAACTACAGGGAATAAAAGAGTGGGAAAATAGAAAGGCGGAAGGGAATTTTCGTAAGCGTGGATTGGTTTTAAAGAAGCCCCATTGTTGCAAAACCATTATTTTCTACCAATTGTCAGCGAATGCATTGTTGAAGATTAGATTTTATTGCAACATGTGCTTGTAAGTATGTTATTGATACATTCTTCCATGATTGTAACATATTAACTTAACTATTAGACTTCATTTTCTACTAATTGCCAGCAAATGCTTTGTTGAAGATTAGATTTTATTGGAATGTGTGGGTGTAACTGTGTTCTTGATACATTCTTCCATGACTGCAACATATTAACTTAAGTATTAAACTTCTTGCATTATGGGTTGTTAGCATTAAAACTTAATAATTGCATGTCTAGAAACAAGAATAACGATTTTGCTACAGGATTGTACATTGGTATTGCTATGTTCTATCTGCATTACGAATAGAATTGAACGTTGGTTTGAAACTGTGTAATCCATTTTTTGTTAGCATAAAAGGATGGTGGATTGACACAGTACATTGTCATATAATTGTTAGATGTTCTATCTTAGAAAAAATAACCATTTAAAAAAATAATAAAAACATCAGGTTTTGTACATCTATCCTTAGAAATTGGACCCAGTCCTTCGGGCCAAAACATTGAACGTATCTGCCACAAACACAGGCAAGGGATCCATAGTATGCAAGATCCTTGCAGTTTTCTCCTTGATGAATCATCCTGTGCTGAAATTGATAGTTTTCAAAAGATTCCCATGATGAAGAAGACAAAAAATGTTGCAGGGAAAATGGAATAACCCTTAATTGAAATAGACTCCACATAGTTGAAAAAAATTCAGGAGCAGAGGTTGCACATGCAATTTCAGATGCCCAAATTATTCCATTCTTGGTGGAAGGAGATGACTAGTAGAAAAATGCCTTGTAGCAGTGAGAGTTTTGGACCTGATTCCCGAAGATGTTAATTGTATATCCAAAGAACAAGACACTAGTCCCGCAAGTGAATAATTTTTTGGCTTGAAATATATCTCTGGGAGCATCAACATATCATTACTTTACAATGAAACTCTTCCGCCCAGAAAGAACTAATTTGGAATTCTGGAATTCCTCTTTTCGTGCTGCAAAGCGGCTATTGCGTTTAGCATCGGTTTCTTTTCTGAAACTCCTTTTGGTGTTGTCAGGACCGCCATCACCGAGCTGGGAATTTTCATTCGTTGTGGTTGATTTCAATTTGGGCACAGGAGTGGGAAGAGTCTTTACATTTCCATCATCCATTGTTGTATCATTTCCCATCATATCATCTTCTTCTGGCTCAGAATTCATGACATCAACCTCTGCGCCAACCATGAATGCAACTAGGATGGTTCTCTGAGCAGGCAGGGCTGCCTTGGAATTATTTGGCTTGAAATATATCTCTCGGTGTACCAAGGGACCATCTTCTTTTTTTCTCCTGGGAGGAAGGAGATGAGTAGTAAGAATATGCCCGAGAATAGTGGAACCTCTGGCCATTATGCCCCAATGTGTTTACTGTATCTTGAAAAAACTGCTGCCACAACATAACAAGAATTTCGGTTTTCTCGAGATGATGTTTGAAATGAAAATTAGGGAGGAATAATATAACCCTCTGCAAATTATGGTTTAATGCGTATCAATGGAATATCTCCTCGAGCCTTTCACTGATCAATGACAATCTCTAGGGTTCATGCGGAATGAGTTGTCACCATCACAGCTCACTAATTGCATAATTAGAAAAATGTGAGAAGGTCGCGGTGATGACGAAGAGAGATTAAGAATTAAAAATTTCTTAAAAGCGCCAACCCGTCGGCGCACAAAAAACAAATTGCATCGTGTTTGAAATGAATACTTGGAAAGGATAACATACTTGTGTGGAAATATTAGTTTAATTCGTAGTAATGACAAATCTTCTCCAAACTTCTAGACATTAATGACAATCTTAACGGTTCCTGCAAGATGAACTACTAGCATTAAAGCTTATTTATTTCATATATGGAAAAAAGTAGGAAGGCAACGGTGATGGAGAATTGCGACGAAGCATTTACATTTTGTGCACCGGCCAACCCGCGAAACCGATTCCAATAAATACCTAAGTATGGAAAGCGGTCGGGCGGGTTACAAAAGAAAAAGGGAAGAAGATATACCCAGGAGACGTGAAGGGACGATGGTCATATTGCATCTCAGTGACAGATATCGGCCGTCAATTTGTATGTCGTGAAATTTCGGCTGTTGTTTGTGCATAGGGGAACAACGGAAGCGCAATGGAGAGAGGGCAATTTGTATATTGTTGAGCCTATGGTTCTATATATAAAAGGATGAGACATTGGGAAAAAGGACCAAGTAAATAGAAAGCATATGAGATGAAGGGGGGTTTGTTTGCAAATTTTTAAATTGCGGAAGTTCGGGTGCTAGTTGCAGGCGACGGAACAATGGAAACACAATGTTAAACTCACCTATGCAGGAACCCGTGTTTCAAAAAGGAAAAGAAGAGAGAAAAGAGAAACTAGAAATTTTCGGAAAAACGAGTAATACACACTAAATATGTACTATAAAGTATGAACATGAGATGTTATAGAGCATGTACGGATCCCGCATTTCATACTTAGCCACTTTTTGGATCGCGGGTTCTTGGATGACGGGCTCTAAATTGGGCATCCATTGTTCCATGGCCTACAAATAACATTCAAAATTATGCGATATACAAATTGGCCAGTGGACCTGCGGGGTGGCTCGCTCAAAATTGCACTCCTTTTGTTTCGTTTCATATAAACAGTACTCAGAGTTCCGTGATATACAAATTGACAGACGGACTCCAGAGTTGGCGACCTTGAGACTGTGATTGTTTACGGATGCTAATCCCTAATAACTATTGGACACTATCTAAAGATATTACTTTGAATACTAAATTTTTAATATTAAATATTGATATTGTACAATTTAATTAGACAAGGAGGTTTGTACAATATGAAACGGGGAAGCAGTCAGTCGGTCAGGCTGGTGATATAAAACTAAGTGAAATCTGAATACGTGAATCTGCCAACTTCTTTACCAAGAAATTTTCTGAAAAAAATGAGCAATACATAAAATCTACTTTTATAAAGTACGGACAAGAGATTTTATAGAGCATGTACTATTCTCGCATTCCATACTTAAGCCAATATTTGGATCATGGGTACTCGAGCTCGCGGGCTCAAAACTGGGCCTCTATTGTTTCGTTAGCTACAAATAGCACCCAAGAGTTCTGCAATATACAAATTGGCAGGCGAACTTGTCGGTTGGCTCGGTCAACATTGCATTTCTATTGTTCTGTGTCCTTCAAACAACACTCGGAGTTCCACTGTATACAAATTCACAGATGGACTCCAGGGCTGGCAAGCCCAACCTTGTGATTGTTTACGGATGGTGATCCCTATGAACTATGTAACACTACCAAAAAAAAATTATTTTCAAAACTAAAGTATTAATATTAAATATTGATATTGTACAATTTAACTACATAAAATTATAAAAGGATGTGAAATATCTTGTTTGAAAGAAAAACCCACGTATTCGGAAAATTGCGTTCCAATTTTTTTTTATAATATGAAACAGGCAAGAGGTCGGTCGGGCTGCTGATATAAAAATGGGTGGAAATCTGAACATGTGTATCCATCAAGTTTTGTACCTACAAAATTTCACAAGAAACGAGTTATACATACCAAATATGTACTTTTATAAAGTATGGGCATGAGATTTTATAGAGGATGCATGCAACCCTCATTCCATACTTGGTCACTTTTTGGATCGCGGGTTCTTGGCCTGGCAGGCTCAAAATTGGGCCTTTGTTGTTCCCTGCCTTACAAATACCATCCAGAGTTCTGCGATATACAAATTGACAAGCGGATTTTCGGACTATTTCAATTTTATGGGCCTCGTGTTGATGTAATACCACAATTGGACTTGGGTCAGTTTATATTCATTTATTACAATATCAAATGGAGAAGTGGTCGGTTGGGTTGGTGATCTAAAAGTAATTGAAACCTGAAGTCATGAATCCACCAACTTCCGTAGGTAGAAGTTTTCCGAAAAATGAGTAATACATACTAAGTATGAACTCTTACAAGGTATGGACATGAGGTTTTTATAGAGCTTGTACGGATCTCGCATTTCATACTTGGCCACTTTTTCGATTGTGGGTTCTTGGTCTGGCGGGCTCAAAGTTGGGCCTCTATTGCTCTGTATCCTACAAATAGCACCCAAAGTCCCATGATATACAAATTGACAGTCGAACCTGTGGACTGGGTCGCTCAACATTGCAGTTCTATTGTTCTGTGTCTTCTAAATAACATTTAGAAGAAATGAGCAATACATATTAAATATGTACTTCTAAAAACTATGGGCATGATATTTTATAGAGCATGTACAGATCCCTCATTCCATACTTAGCCACTATTTGGATAGCGGGTTCTCAAGATGGCAGGTTCAAAATTGGGCCTCTGTTGTTCCGTGCCCTACAAATAGCACCCACATTTCTGCAATATACAAGTTGACAAGCGGACTTGCTAGCTATTTGAATTTTAAGGACCTTGTGTTGATGTCATAGCACAATTGGACTTGGACCAGTTTATATTTGTTTATTACAATATCAAATGGGGAAGCATTCGGTCGGGCTGGTGATAAAAAGTAAGTGAAACCTGAAGTTGTGAATCCGCCAACTTCCGCACTTACAAGTTTTCCTAAAAACGAGTAATCCATACTAAGTATGTGCTCTTATAAACTATGGACATGAAATTTTTATAGAGCATGTACGGATCATCCATTCCATACTTAGCCACTTTTTGGATCATGGGTTCTCGGGTTGGCGGGATGAAAATTGGGCCTCTATTGTTCCGTTCTCTACAAATAGCACCCACAATTCTGCGATATACAAATTGACAAGTGGACCTGCGGGTTGGCTGGCTCAACATTGCACTTCCATTTTTCTGTGTCCTCCAAATAGCACTCGGAGTTCCGCGATATAAAAATTGACAAATGGACTCGAGGGATGGTGGGTTCAAGTTTGCCATTGTTTTCGGATGGTAATCCCTATCAACTATCTAACATGATCTAAAAAACATTATTTTCAATACTAAATTATTAATATTAAATATTGATATTGCATAATTTAATTAGACAAGAAAGTTCGTACAATTTGGTCAGGCGAGTGATATAAAAATTTTCGAACAAACGAGCAATACATAGTAAACATGTACTTTTATAAAGTATGGACGTGATATTTTATAGAGCATATGCAGATCCCTCATTCCATACTTAGGCACTTTTTGGATCGTAGCTTCTTGACCTAGCAGGCTCAACATTGAGCCTCTATTGTTTTGTTTCCTACAAATAGCACCCATACTTGCACAATATACAAATTGGCAGGAAGACTTGCGGGCTGGTTGGCTCAACATTACACTTTTATTGTCCTGTGTCCTCCAAACAACACTCGGAGTTCCACGACATACAAATCGACAGGACTCCAGGACTGGAGGGTTCAAGATTGCAATTGTTTACGGATGGTCATCCTATCTAACTTTATCTAAAAACATTGTTTTGAAATACTAAATTATTAATATTAAATATTCATATTGTACAATTGAATTACATTAAATTATTAAAGGATGTTAAATCGCTTATTTTTTTAAAAATGAAGGAAACAAAAGATTTTTTTTTTTAAATTCTATCATCGCAAGCATAACAAGGACCAATTTGAATTTTAAGGGCCTCTTGTTCATATAATATCGCATTTGCACTCCACACAATATATATTCATTGATTTCAAATTATTCTAGGACATTAATTTTCCCGAGTTCATCGATTAAGCAAAAATGCCAAAACAACGACCAATTTGAATTTTAAGGGCCTCTTGTTGATATGATAGCACAATTGCACTTTGCACAGTATATATTTGTTGATTTCAAATTATTCAAGGACAATAATTTTACCAAGTTCATCGATCAAGGAGATCTTCTAAAACAAGGCACATACTACATTTGTGTCACAATGCCATAGAAATTATCAGGCGGATTTGCGGGGCAGCGGGCTAAAAAATTCAATTATATTGTTCTGTGTCCTCCAAACAACAGTTGGAGTTCCGCGGTATGAAAATTGACAAATGAAGAACACAACCAAGAACCAATCAAACTTCAAACAGTCCACAAGCAAGTTCCCAGAAGGTTCCATAGAGCAGGACCCATCGACCTTTGCACCAAACAATTTGATATAGAAAGAAAAGGCGTCACCGCATTCATTTTCTCTTGTATCTGGTATATGTTCCCAGTAGAAAATAACTGGGGCCATGGGATATATGGGGTTTTCTGCCATGCTTCCCATTTTTTGGACCGAACAATCTTATGTGCGTGCAATCCTAAATGGCCAAGTTCGACGAACATTCATCTGGATGTTGAAGAAATATTATGGAGACACGTGAGGTATTTTCATTTCCTGCCAAAGTTTTATATATATATATATATATATATATATATATATATATATATATATATATATATATATATATATATATTTCCCTTCTTCAACCGATATGAAAAATTCCATTGTCCTCATTTAAGGTGAACTTGTTGTGTATCTGAAGATCCCGTACCATGTAGACATTGCTTGCCTTTTTCTGTAGATATGTTTCATACGACAACTCTGCC
Source organism: Picea engelmannii (assembly GCA_009831015.1). NCBI lineage: Eukaryota > Viridiplantae > Streptophyta > Pinopsida > Pinales > Pinaceae > Picea > Picea engelmannii. The sequence continues at coordinate 801,794 of ML783593.1, forward strand.
AACTTAGGAAGAACATTTTGTAACAGAGGTTGCCTAACCGTAAAATGCATGGTTTTGTTTCCCACGGTTCAGATGACAGCATTGACGCAATGTCCATATATATATGGAAATTTTTCACCGCATCACAGACAATCAATCATATCATCGCTTGTCAAAGCGGAGGCAGAAGAAGGAGAGTTGAATTTTTCACATACAGGTTCAAAGGGGGTCGAGTACACATTGGTTGCAACTAAAACACCTTCAACCTGGGAACGCAAGCATAGGAATTAATACATTGAACAATATAATACACAATTGCACCCACCCCCCCTCACCTTAAAAAAATAAAAAAAAAATCAAACAGGGCGCATAAATTTGTTGAACACTATTTCTATAAGCAAAGTGAGGATTATTTTGTGGATATATATGCACAACAGTTGTAGAGCTAGCTAGTTTCTTCAAATCCTCTACTATATCTGCTCACAACATTGTTACAAATGTTGCCTGGGTTTTCTGAAAGATCCTTTCTCTAACATCCCTTTTCTTTGTTATATTTTTGAATAGTCGAATCTTCCCTTTATGCAATTGTTTTTCCATTGGCGAAAACAAATTTGAATACATATCGAACATTTGTCACTACAACATGGAACAGTGCAATATTTGTGTAACCAACCCGAGATACATGCACATGCGAAAGTAAAGGACAAAACTGAATATGAAAAGAGGTACCATTGCCTTGTCGTTGTCTGACTCTCAATCCTTTATATGGAGAATGTGTTGCGAGCCAAGTTTTCTTGCTAGTGTGACAGTTGCGCCAATCGTTCCGATTGGGTAAATATTAGTGCTCTGTGCAAGCTGGTTGATAGTTGAGTCCAGAATGAAACGATATTCTGAACAAATAGCGGAAATTTTTTCCACAATGCTTGTTTCGTTGAGCGAAATAATTCAATTGCAATCACCATGGACATATATTGTTTTGGGCAATATATTAAAATTTGTAATGGAAATCCCATTACCCGATAATATCTTTTCTGCATGTTTTTGGACAAGTTGTGGAGGGGAAATCAGTGTCACTGTGATCATGGCCTCCTTGTCTGTCATGTCAGCATGCATAATGGATCTAATTTTTTTTTCCTTCTCCAAGTAGGTGCTATAGACTACCATTATGTCCCCGATTAACACTTGTCCAGTTCAGCGGTTGTTCAAGCCCTCTATTGATAGTACTTTGGATGTTACAACTCTAGACCTGCTGACAATTTTTGAACATGAAAACTAAAGTGAATGGTAGTGTGCATTTTTTTTTTATATTCTTCTTTCACTGGCATAAATCTACAAGTGCACGCATAACTTTGTGAACTATGGAGCCAGAGTTTTTCAACCACACCTCTTAGTCTATGGAACATGCAGCACGTTTGACGTCTCACTTTTACTTGTTGATATTTCTTGTGAGCTGCAAACCATGTATTGTAGATCACATCAGCATAACCACCATGCCATAGATGAATATATAGCCGAGTATATTTGTTTAGTAAACATAGTAAGAGATGAGTGTATGCATATTTACCTTTGGCCTTGTCAGTCTGCTAATGTCTGGGATGATTGACTGCTCATGCCCATGTCACTAGTCCAAATTTTTCTGATGCAAGCATGTGCAGATAAACATTAGGACTAAACAATCATATGCATTGTATATTGTCCATCAAAAGGACTAAATAACTGTAAAATTGTATGCATCTATTTTTTTTAACTGGAAAAATGTTTAACAGTAAACAGAGAATGAGGGCAGGGCACCATGGCCAATCTGCATATCATGGACCCCCAGAAGCCAAGGGAGCAATCTTCAACCTGCCAGCCTGGCACCTGCAATCGATAAAGTGGGTAACTTTGGAATAAGGTATAAGCGCGACCACAGATGTGAAACCATTAGTCCGCCAACCAATGCACTAAGGCATTTTTGGAAAGCACACTAAACAGATGAATTAGAAAACCAAAGGAATAATAAAAAATGGAAAAAGTAGAAATACGAAGGGCAGAAAGGCCCATTGCTTCCAAGCCATCATTTTCAACTCTAATATTATATTCCCCCACCTAGTTTGTATAATTAATTTACCAACACACTTGGTATACCTTTTAGAATATTGTACCACAGAACCCTCTGTTGTTGCACAAAACAATCCATCTCCCTATCCAGGCAACCTGTTTTTTCCAAGGCAACAACGTCGAATATGCAATGGACATGAAGGAAAGTTAGTATGCTTCCAGACATCTAAAAGAAAGTGATTTTGTTTGTTTAAATGCAACAATGCAGTGAAAACACAATGGACATGAAGTAGCTTAGTATGTAGGAAGGCATGTATTGAAGATAACTTATAATGAAGAAAGACATGTAAAAGAAATAGAAACAGGGTTATTTTCTCGCGAAAGAGCCCATCGTCATCTCCAACTATTCTGTTTGTTTAAATGTAGCAATGCAGCGAAAACACAACGGACATGAAACAGGTTAGTATGCAGGAAGGCATGTAATGAAGATAAGTTACCATGTAGGAAGGCACACAACATGCACATATAATAAACTAGGTGAACACATATACAGACCATAAATTAAAGACCAAACAACGCAATATGAAATAAAAGTACAAGCATGCACCTTTCTATATCGTCTTCAATCGATGCAGTCAAGACTCCCTCATTTTCTCCAGCTATTCTGTTTGTTTGAATGTGGGAACGCACACAATACAATGAACATGAATGGAAGATGGTATGCACCGGAGAACAAACAATATGTACATACAATAAAACAGACTCATAGAACAGTCTAGAAAATAGGCAAAAGCATGAACCTTTGCGCTTCTCCATCCATGGTTGTAAACGTGTAATTTTTTTTCCCTACCCAAAATATATTACAAGCCACAAAATATCATGCAATTGCATGGTCGTAGCTAAACGATTTTTGGATTTATGTGGCAAATTATCTAGATATGCTTCCACCGATGGAAACACATGTTCTTTATCCTCTACACAGATTGTTGTGCCCACGATACAAGTTTTTGGTTTTCCATGGAAAACTACCCAGACATGCTTCCACACATCCAAATATAATCTTGCAGAATCTTTATTGTACATATCATATCTCAAGCACAACACAAATTGTATCATGTGCACACGAGTTTGTGTAGAGGAGAAAGAACATGTAATTTCATATTGGCACATCTGACCATACATGGTTTATAAATGTAGCCTGCATATGCTTTATTCTAACAAAAAAACAACGGATATTGCAATTTCACATGTAATCCTCGAACACTTTTGCATGCAACTATTTTCTTTCATGCCAACACTGAATCACCAACAAAATCTCACAGAAGAACAGATATCGACCTCGGTAGACAGGGAAATTAACACAATTGCATGTCAACTCATGGGTGCAGAGGCTGAACACCGTAAAGCACCCCAAAAAACAATAATAATCCAAAAAAGAAAGAAAAAACAAATCTCCAACCACCGCCACTGGACCCCAACCCTGCAAGTTCAAATCAAACAAAAGAAAATAGCAATCACCAAACCAGTGAGAAAGCACGAACAGGACGAACTGCACCCCCAGGGCCCCAAAGCATAAACCCGAGCCAAACAAACAGAACTAGCAACCCATGAACCAATGAACCAGCAAGAACCACTGAGCCAGTAAACAACATATGTATATCCAACGATTACGAAACTGCAGCCTAAGAACGGAAGGAACTAGAAACATACGAGGACCATGCCACTCCAAATAAGCAAACATTCTTACTTGCAAACTGCAAACACTGAACAAAAAACAAGGAATAGAAAATGAAACTATGGCATTGAAACTTACTATGAAACGATGAAATGCAGAAGCGCAAGTCGAATCGCAAATGAAACAACAACAAGCAGCAACCGACAAACCAACGAAGAAGAAGCACTCACCGAACCAGTAAACAATGTATGTAGCTTCAACGATGATGAAATTGCATTGCAAAGGTAGAAGAAGGATGAAACATACAATGGTTATTGAACTTGCAGTGGACAACAAGAATGTGCAAATTCACTGTAACTGTATGGAAAATTTCGAGGAAAAATGTACTCCGAGAAGCGTATTTACATAAACATTTAAGGTTGTCAGGTTGTCTAAGGACATCGCGGTATGAAAACATTTAAGCTGCCAGGCCTGTTGGAGGACGTCATGTCATGTAAACATTTAATCTGCCAGGCCTATTGAGGCATCTCAAAAAATGTGCCAATACATTTCAACAAAAATACATCCGGCAAGGACGTTCTAAACTTTGGAATTCTCTATCACTATAAAGCTTAGATATCAAAACATTTCAATATCCTTAGTACATATCAAAACTTAGGGATATATTCAGCTAGCAGAAAATGCTAATACAAACATTCGAACTAATGCTAGAATTAATACACCTTGAAGCAATATACAGGAAAAATATATGATTCAAAAAGACTGTATACGAGAAAAAGTTTGGATATGTTTCCATATAAAACATTGGGAATAGCAAAGCCGACAATAAGACCTCCAATCTCTTATCCAATCAGACCAGTACATATATGGTACTTTTTATTATATAAAAATATATGCTTTTAATTCCCTAGCTCCAACAATAGGTATTATGCAAATATTTATGGTCAAAGAACAAACTAATATGTAGTCAATGAATTATCAATCGCTATAGTCCCTCTATGCCTATGACAGGGACTAATAAAGAATAAATTATTTAGAGATTTTTTACAATAAAAAATAAATACGTTAACTTTTCTTAATAATAAAATATTAAATGTGTAAATTACAAGAAGTTTTTGACCATTAAAAAAAACACAAATCACAAGAAGTTTTTAGACACCGATTAAAAATTGTATATCTAGTTGCAATTAACTACCACAAATACAACGTTGTTATTCTAAAATTGCATACATGTTTTTTTTAATTTTAAAAAATAATCATAAAAATGAAATTGGAAGTATGGTCAATCTTAAGTAAATTAATTAATCTTCAAAGAAAATAAATAGTTTATAGTTGTTATTTTTAATATAATAATTTTTTGTATTAAATCAAAAGATTGGAATTTGTGGTAGCATGGTTTTTCCTATTAGAAATAAGATAAAGATAAGATAATTTTATTAATATCTGACTAATGACCAAAAAAGTAGGTCAAAGGGATTGTTGAATAGAATGATGCCAATACAATGCAAGAGTACCAAAAGGTATAGTATAAAAGGAGACATGCAAAAAGTAACGTACAATTAAGTAGACTAGATGGAAGTGAGATCTACCCCGAGGCATGAAGAACCCTCGGCCTCGAGCTCACATACTCTTGATGATGGGGTGGATCATAGGAGAGGAAGATCTAAGGAGGGGCAGTTTGGGCTGTAAATACATTAAAATTTCCATTTTTTTTTTAATACTTCTCAATATCTTTATTTTGAAGTTATTTTTCTATAGGCTACACAAATCCATTATCGATAAAATTATACACATATAGAGTTTGTTGGGTTGTTTATTTATCATTTAATAAAGCATGTTCCATTTATCTGTCAATCTAGACGTAGACTCGACTTGTGAGTTGTAAACACAATATGTGTAGGGAAAAAGGTGAGGACTACCTACCAAAAGTATCAATCCAAAAAGAAAAAATGCATTCAAACCACACAAGAATCAATTCAAGGAAACCAAGTATATATTTCAAACACCTTAACTTGCATTCACATATCTATATCAAGATTTGCAATGGCACTGCATCCTATGTCAAGATGGGTTATGTGAGCATAGGGATGTTTCTAACGGAATCTCGTTAAATCAATGAAAACTTAAGGTTTCAATCTATGAAGGAATCAAAATACTTAAAATAAGAAATCAAATATATGAACAATTATTAGTCCATTAGTTTAGGTCTCGCTGACAGGTGTGTTTGGGTCTTTCACTTGAGGACTAAGTGTTCTTGCACTCCACGAAATGTTTAACTCATCAAACTAATGAATTATAAATATAATAGATTAACTTAATAAACATGAAAGGCAGAGACAAAGTACCATTCAAGCCAATGTTCAAATCAATCAACAAAGCATAAATCAAACTCTTGCAAGATGCTACTGATCTAACCTTGAAATTATTAGCTAGAAAGGTAAGAAATATAATATGTACACTAAGTTAAACACATAGAACTAATGATAAATATTTACAATTGCATTCATGGTTCATATGTTAAGTGTAACAAGTCTTGTGGTAGCACCGCACATTACTTCCAAATAACTTATCTTGATGTAAACATGAATCAAGCAAGATCTTGTCATTTATTAGCATATTCATTTAATCAGAGCAAAGTGTTAAACATCACAATAAAATCAGTTACCAATCTCTTGGATCTAATCTCACAAAGAGCCTAAAGTACACACTTTCACCTTAAGTTTTACTACACTTATAAACAATGATCGATTTAGTTCCCAAAAGATTATGATGAGTGTGATAACTCAAAGTCTATTAAATTGCAATGACATAAAAGAGATGCAGCAAGTGAGATATCAAACCAAATGAAAGTTGTAATCAAGCAATGAAGTGTATCTACCAAATGAGAAATAAGGAAAACATTAATATATCTAAGTATAAAGCATGCTATAGGTCTATTGTTGATAAAGTGATATAAACCAAATTGAAATCGCAAACTAAGCTAACTAAAAAAAATACAAATTAGTTGCACATTTCATATTGGTGGGACCTTTCCAACTGATTAGCGAGATTATCTAATTATATTCACAAGATTATAAAGACACCATTAATAAAAATTTCAATTTGTATTAAGAACGATGTGTCCAATCTACAATAGTCACATCAATCCATACATATCACACTATGATAACAAATATCAACAAATCACACAGGTCTCTCAACGGCTTCGATTCAACAGTTCAAAAAATGTTAGCATTACATTACATAATAGATTAATATATAGGAAAATCCCAATTGAAGAGATGAACATGATCCCATGTACTCCTATGGAATAAAGAATCAAGAATATTCATGCTAATAATAAGATCGAACCTTCTTGGATATCATATAACCATTAGGACAGAGTTAGAAAATGTGGGAAATGAACAGATTGACCTTTGATCTTTTATACTATTTGTATGACATGAAATTCATATGAATAATATCTTTTCAATCATGGATCATGACCTCACTAATGATCTATGCAGAAGAGAACATTGACCATGAAGTTTGACCGAGGCCTCATGATTTCTTGGAGAAACCTAAGAATGAACCAAGGGACACACACCATGCTGGCATTTTGGCCTTCAAAAGCCATGTGGCCATTTTTCATTTGGGAGGGCGCATATATGCCAATCAAGGAGCCATGGTATTGGAAGTGTACTAACGGTACTGGAGCTAAAATAAACAATTCTTCATTAGTAATGTTAGCTTAAAAACCCATTTCAATCTATTAAAGTCTTAGGAAATGAAATTAAATAAACAACATTTACCTCTAGATGCTTGTTGAAGGGTTTTAGGCTTAGAAACATAGAAATATAGGATAATATGGCCGAGTTCCAGGTATAAAAGTATTTAATGACAATGGAAAAGGGGGAAATTGATTATGAAAATATGGGATGCAAATATCTCACCCACACCTATGTGCTTGCATGTCCTCATGCAAGAGAATCCAAAAAACTGAACAACATTGAAATCATCCCACAAATTTTAGGAGATCCCATCAACAGATTAATTAAAATATTGAGACCCCTTTTTTTTTGTTATCCTTTGATTTCTTCTCCTCTATGATGGTTGCTAGATCCAATGAGCCTCTTATACAACTTATTTTTTTCAAACGTTAATTTCTTATTCTGTTCTTGGAGCTTCTAACTCTGTTTCTTTTAATTGTTCATTTTCCCCTTGTACACACCTATTCAAGATAGTAAATTCGTGTACCTATTCTTTCAATTTCTTGATTTCTCAATATTTCCACTTTAATTTTACTATTCATGGATGAATAGAATAGTTTGAGGACACCACCTGCGTTAATTCATGATGTTGAGATTCAAATGGTGTTGCCTCGGGTTCGACCTATTCAATATGTTCCATGTCAGGTGATTTAAGAGGTGACACAATTGGAGGATTTGGGGATTTAGTCCTCTACCTCTTTGCATATCTAATGATATATATATATAATTGTTCTGGCATATTCCTCCTCACTCTCTACAACAATTAGAGATTTTTATGATGTATGTTGATGATGAATAGGGGTCATTACCTGAGTGCTTTATAAATTCCTTTTCCTTGCCATATTCATGGTAACCCTTTGAGTTGGAGGTGGTATTAATGAAGGCTCAACTGTTAGAATTTCTTTCACGACTCCCCTTTTATGTTATTTTTTTGGATGAGAGATTAATCCCTCGACTCTAGGGGAACTAAGTTATTCATCAATACCATTATTATCAGTACCCCGTTCTGTAGGGACCTCTGCCACTACTTCACCATGTCGTTAATTAAACACATTTTGATTGAATAAATTATGCCATGAATCATTTCTACAGCATAACTCTTCTATAATCAACATTTTGACCACGCCACGATGATATAGACTTTTATGAGGATTCTTGTTATTTATTTTTACTTGGTTTGACGTCTTGCACTGAATTTTCCATAAGTAATAAGGGAAACTCAATTGTTCATCAAACTCAAAATGTAGCAAAATCCTGATATGATATTGAAAGGTGAGGGCATACGAACCTTCACATGTCAAATATTTTTGAAAAATCACAAGAGGCTTCAGCCATTTGTCCTTAAGATAGGATGGAGGTATCCCTTTGGCCCAATTATCATTCTGGAATGTCGGCTTTAAAAATCAATTGCATGTATCGCACTCCACGGGTTTGTTTTTGAACCATTTTTCCCCTTTTCTTGGCAGGCCAATAGCATGGGCCAATGTTTTCTTTGATACTTCCATTACCAAAACTTCTATTCGGGCTACCCTTGCATCAAAACCTTTGGAGAACTGGAGTGCTACATGATCCTCGAAACCCTCGAATTTAGAAAAAAAATCAAAATCTAGAATCTAGAATTTAGAACATGCATTTTATTCTAGAAGAGCTTCAAGAGCATGCATAGATACTGGCTCATGGAAATCCACCACCATTTCTAACCAAAATCACTGAACAGAGATAAAACCCCACTCTTACACTCCATCATTATGATAGGCAAGGTCATATGGAAGATAGTTTGAACAATTAATGGTTTTCAAGGGATAATACAATTATATATGCAACTCATTTGGAATCCCTTTGGTGATTCCAAATGAGTCTTGGAAATCAAATCTATAATTGATTGCATGCAAGTTCATGGGTAATCATGAAATGGTTGGTCTTGTTTATATGATAAGGGAATAATCATACCCTGTATACAGAGAGTTTAGTTTGTAATAATAAAACGATCAATTCTTGACATGTCATCATGAAGAGAGGTTCAAGAATACGAGGGATGTAATGGGTAATATCCACATGGTTAATGGATAATGGAATGTTATCATGGAGAGAAATGTAAAATATGGATATCATTTTATATAGGTAAAATAAGATTGGATGCTAATGTAATGGTAATGGTAAGGGAGTATGGAATATGACTACATGATGTGAGGATAAGGGTAAGGAAGCTTAAGATATGAGAGAACAAGCAAATAATCAGAGTGGATGAAAACAAATTAATATAGAAAATAGGATAGATAGATAGAGATAAAGTATGAATTCATAGGGTAAAATGACAAGTATAAGAGGAGTTGCATAATGGAATTGCCTCTTCTTTAATAAATAATAAATAATTTAAAAGCATGCTTACCTCATAATTGTCTTAGTCATTAATACTTACAGATATGCAAGTTGGGTTTGAGATTTGTGCATAAAAGTTTGAATATGAGGAGATCATTGTAATGAACATATTAATTATGAAGCTTTGTTGTTGAATCTAGTACAAAAAATGGCTCTTTAAACTAGTCAAGGATACATGTGGAGTGCATATGATACCCAAAATACCTTTGAACTGCTTGGAAACTAAGAACTGAAGACTTGCCACTATCCAGACTCGCTCAAAAAAATGCCAAAAAACTGCACTTACAGATCTTATTGTACCTTCTATGCATTTCATGTACCAGAGTGGAAAAAAAATATTGAAAAACTTGACCTATGTTGTTGACTGGAGAAACCTGGAGTTGATAGAGTCAAGGTTACTACCGATGGATATCTCTTGATGTTGTTCTAAATAGAAATCAGTGAAATTCAATCTTTATACATGCTTTAAAACTTTGAAAATTTAGGAAATCTAAACTTATTCATTATGGAAATGTTAAAACTGAATTGAATCCAAGGAATGATAAATGAATGTTGGTGGTTGATTATTCCATAGATGTACATATGCTACTGAAAGCAGATTAGATCATGGTGTGAAGTGTAAGCACTAAGTGTCACCCTCATATTGCAAGAGGATAAGCCCATTACCCATCAAAATGTAAATGTATTGAAATGGTTTGAGTAGGTGGATCAATAAGACTGCAAAGAGAGGAAAAGATGACAAAGGTAGTTGTAGATCAGTTTGGGACCGTTGGGCTATGGATTCATAAGTATCGTGACTAGTGAAGGAATTTAAACTGCCTATGAGACAAAAGATTTATGTGGTGATGAGGAGAAGAAAGACAGAATGTGTTTGAGTGATAAACCGTGAAAGATGGGCAAGATGACAACAAATCTTCAACCACCTTAGGAATCCATAAATCAAGGATGCTACAACCAGACAAGAAGAAAAATAGCAAGCGTCTGAGTGATAAACGATGAAACATGGGCAAGATAACAACATATCCTCTACCGCCTCAAAAATCCATAGATCAAAGATGCTACATCCAGACAAGAAAAATAGAACAACATGTAAACTAAGAAGATAGACTAATAAAAAAAGCTTAAGGGAATCTTCAATAACATAATATTTACAATCAATGCCCCTCGGGCTTACAAACAAAAAATAAAGAGCCCTGCTCCTAAAACTCTCTCGACTCTCCAGCCTCTGAAAAACCCCCTTACATATCATTCATCTTATGTATTTATATCCATAACAATAGACACGTCTTGCTGCTTGGGCGCTTTTTCTACAATGTTGTGTGTCTTCACTTGTCTGTCATGTTCCTTCTGTCAAAAGGAAACTCTGGTCAGTATGGGCCTGCAGGAAAAAATTCCCTCTGTGGTACCTCGACCTAACAGTCTTCTGTCTCCATGGCTAGACTCTCCATGATTTCTAATTTCCAAGTGAGTCGAGGTTTCAACCACCAGTCCTTTCTTTTATTTACTGAATCCTCGGGATCATGAAAAGGCTTAATTCCTAGGGGTCTACCACATGCTTCTCTTGGATTTGACATTAAATAAGAACGTGATTGTGAGGCCATCAAAGGTGGTTTGGATCCACACCGCTTTTGAGCCCGCAATTCACCACCTTCCGCCATGTAGCTCTTTCTCTATACCATGGTTTCAATTGTGGGACCGCTCAACAATTTTATCGTTCGAGGATGTTTCGTCCCCGCAATGAAGTGTGGCCATCGATATGGTTGCAATCTGCGATTTGGGAAAGCCCTACTTTTGTTGCCACGTGCCGCTCTTGGATGGACCATGCTTCCTGCTACAAATATCAACGACTCTCAATTACTTCGAGAGTTTAGGCTTCAGGAAATTTCTCCTACTTTCTCGTGCACTTCTCTGAGTGTTGAATTCCCGAAGTGAGAGATCTGGTGACGCGTGACCTCTTAATTTGGATAGTCGAGATTCATTTTGGGAGTTCAAGCTTCGGGCCTTTTTCTTCTTTTTGCTCGTGCAATCCTCCGAAGTGTGTGATCTGCCTCCATATGTTCTCTTGTTTTGGATGGCCGAGATTTACTTTGAGAGTTCGGGCTTCGGGAGTTTTCTCCTACTTGCTCGTGCTCTTCTATGAAGTATCGAATTCTCGAAGTGTGAGATCTATCGACGCGTGTCCTTAGCCTTCAACGACTCATATTTACTTTGGGACTTCAAGATGCTTGGCTAGTCATTAATCCTTGAGAGAATTTTAAACTTCGACTGTCCGAGAGCCGCTAATCTGAATTGTATATGGTATCTCCGTCGTTGAAACATGAACCTGTATGCTTGCCTGTATTTCAAGCCTGAAATGAAATTCTTTTGAATGTTGTGCTTGGATGCTTCATGTGTAGACCAGGGACTTGGATGATCTGCTGCCCTTGAAAACTATATGTGATAACATTTGGCTCCAAAGAGGATGGCATGCTCCATGTGAGCTACCAAGAACAAGCAATTCCAGTGCCTTAGCTGTTGGGTTTTGGATTCGAGTTTAAATGCATCTTCCTAAGGCAAACAGTCTGGCATGTACACTACTTTACTTACAAAAAGAAAATAAGCATACATGCTCCATAAGGAGCTTATTTATATACAATCCTAAACTAACCGATTTTTGCAATGTGCTAGGTGAAAACAAACTTCCACCAGAGCCACCCAAACTGTTTGGTAACATAATTCATCTTTTTACTGCAAATGATCCATAAAAGGTAAGGGAAGTATGACAAAAAAATGAAAACTTTTTTTGGAACGCTGACAAAACCTCCAAGTGATGATAAGATGATTAATTTTCTAGGCTCCATTGCTTTTGGAAAGTTCAACTCCATATATAACCCCACAGGGTTGCAAAATTTATAATAAGGCATGCTAAACTGGTAAAATGTTACCTCCTTTACTTCATCATTGCTCACATGTTGTTTGATGTTCTCAACATGTACAAGTGGACAAAGGATTGATGCAGGCTTGCTAATCCCAAGTGATATATGTTCATTTATAAGTGTTGTACATGAGATAAGGTACACATTTAACTCTTCCTTTTCTCCTCCATGGCCCTCCCAAGGATCAGATTCATAATTATCATATACAGGAACCATGCTACGAGGTTCCAAAGTAGCCATGAAAAAACTATTATCTTCATCATCTACGTTGCGATATCCATCAAAAATTGGTTGTTCTTGGTCAGTACTTGAAATAACTTCTTCGTCATAAGTAGAGCTTCCAAAAAAATTGTTTCAAGAACATAAATATCCTTTGCATTTTCTTCGTAAGAGAAACAAACAAAATATGTCTTCAATTCTGAAAAGCTAGGAAAAAACAGAGAGGAATCTTCCCTAGTTTTTTTAACTAACTAATCATTTATCTCAGCTCCATAGTCGGGAGAAATATCTACTGATGCATACACTTTCTCTTCGACATAAGAATATTCAAAAGAGACATGTTAATCTTCATAAACATTTAAAACAATAGATACATATGATATGATGCCAGATGATTCTATGTTATTTCTATCAAAATGAATACCATTTGACACCTCTTATTCTTCATGGAAAATGCATGCTTCATCACAAATTTAGTTTTTGTGACTAGACTTTACGAAGCAAAGAAAACTCATAACAACAGTTTTCATAAAGATACTTAGCTGAAAAATACTCTTTATAAAATGAATTGAAACATGCATGAAAACTTGTCAAAGAGATGATGCTTGCAATGGGAAGAGATCGACACCAATCACAAGCAATCCCTTATAATGAATACCTAAAAAGATTAATCTGAACATCTTCATGCACGATATGAATTTGATGAATAAAATCATGAAAATCCAACAAATGTTGAGTTGTTATCTCCCACTCTTCTCCTCGAAATTTAGGAAGGCTACTTTCCCATTCATCGCTACTAGGCACTGGATTAGGGAAACCAACTATCTTTGAAAAATCACAAAAAACATACCTCTGAGATAAAATATTTTCCATTTCAAAATAGTGGAGTCGCCAATAGATTTCAGAACAATGGAGTCGCCATGGTGAAAGATGAGCAGTCAGAACAATATGTCCAGCTTCAGTTCACCATCTAAAACTAGATCCCTTTGTTGTCTTCCTCCCAAGGAAGATATCTTCACTTCCATCCTCGACAATGGCACCATTAATGTTAGCACTAAGAGTCACCTTCATACTGCAAGAGGATAAGCCAAGTACCCATCAAAATGTAAATGTATTGAAATGGTTTGAGTAGGTGGATTAGTAAGACTGCAGAGAGAGGAAGAGATGACAGAGGTAGCTGCAGATCAGTTTGGGACCGTTGGGCTATGGAGTCATAAGTATCATTACTAATGAATCCATTTAAACTACCTATAACACAAAGGATTTATGTGGTGATGAGGAGAAGAAAGACAAAATGTGTTTGAGTGATAAACCGTGAAATATGAAAACAGATCCTCTACCGCCTTAGGAATCCATAAATCAAGGATGCTACAACTAGACAAGAAGAAAAACAACAAGCGTTTGAGTGATAAATGATGAAACATGGGAAGGATGGATAGTAGATCCTCTACCGCCTCAGGAATCCATAGATCAAATATGCTACATCCTGACAAGAAAAACAGAACAACATGTAAACTAAGAACACAATCTGATAAAAAAAACTTAAAGGAATCTGCAATAACATAATATTTACAATCAATGCCCCTCGGGCTTACAACCAAAAAATACAGAGTCATTCTCCTAAAACTCTCATCTCTCCAGCCTCTAAAAACTCCCTTACATATCATTCATCTAATGTATTTATATCCAAAACAATAGACATGTCTTGTTGCTTGGGCGCTTGTTCTCCAATGTCGCGTGTCTTCTCTTGTCTGTCATGTTCCTTCTGTCAAAAGGAAACTCTGGTCAATATGGTCCTGCAGGAAAAAATTCCCTCTATGGTACCTTGGGCTAATAGTCTTATGTCTCCATGACCAGACCCTCCATGCTTTCTAATTACTAAGTGAGTAGAGGTTTCAACCACCAATCCTTTCTTTTATATACTGAATCCTCAGGATCAGGAAGAGGCTTAATGCTCAGAGGGATACAATGTGTTTCTCTTGGATTTGATGTTAAATAAGCACGTGATTGCAAGGTTGTCAAAGGCGGTTTGTATCCACACCGCTTTTGAGTCCTCAATTCAACACCTTCCGACACGTAGCTCTTTCGCTATACCATGGTTTCAATTGCGGGACCTCTCAAGAATTTTATCGTTCGAGCATGTTCCATCCCTGCAATGAAGCGTGGCTATTGATCTGGTCATGATCTGTGATATGGGAAATCCCCTCTTTTTCTTCCATGCACTACTCTTGGATGGACCTTGCTTCCTACTGTAAATATCAACGGCTCTCAATTACTTCGGGAGTTTGGGCTTCAAGAATTTTCTCTTTCTTGCTCGTACACTTCTCTGAAGTGTCGAATTCCCAAAGTAAGAGATCTGGTGATGCGTGGCCTCTTGATTTGGACAACCGAGATTCACTTTGAGAGTTCAAGCATCGGGCCTTTTTCTTCTGGTTTTTCTTGCAATCCTTTGAAGTGTGAGATCTTCCTCCACATGTTCTCTTGTTTTGGATGGTCAGGATTTACTTCGGGAGTTCAAGCTTTCAGAGTTTTCTCCCGCTTGCTCATGCACTTCTCCGAAGTGTCGAAATCTCGAAGTTTGAGATCTGTCGATGCGTGTCCTCAGCCTTCAATGTCTCAGATTTACTTCGGGACTTTAGGATGCTTAGCTAGTCATTAATACTTGCGTGAATTTTAAACTCCGACTGTCCGAGAGACGCTAATCTGAACTGTATACGAGATCTCCACCGTTCAAACATGAACTTGTCTGATTGCCTATGTTTCAAGCCCTAAATGGACTGCTTTTGAATGCTGCACTTGGATGCTTCCTGTGCAAACCATGGACTTGGTTGACCTGCTGCCCTTGACAACTATATGTGATAACACCAAGAACTATGAAAATGAAAGTAACTATAGTGGGAACAAAGAAGAAAGGAGGTGGATATCCAAAACATAACTATACCTCAATCTTTATAACGAGGAAGAGATCTGATCCCTCAACAAAATACCTTCCAAAGAAATGTGTAAACTTCTCCTTTTGAAGCAATCAATATGTTCTAATTTCCCTTCATATCATTCCCCTTTTAATCACACATTGCAAACTATTGTTAGAATCATGAAACAAATAATCTTCATCGAAACCTAAATCCTAACATAATTATATCTATGTGAATGATTTTTCTAAAGCCGAACATAGAGAGAAATCTTTGGATTACCAGCCAATAATGAATTCCTTTAACCAATGTGATACTACTTACCATTAATTCCAAGTGTCAAGGTTCCCTAGTACATCTTGCTAGGTAAAAATGGATTAGTTGAAGTCATGTCACTTGCAAGATATGATAAACAGGGGGAATTAAGGAATCCCCACTAACTTCAGCGAGATAAATTTCCATTAATGCATGCAAGCCTCTAGGTACTATAAATATCTCTAACTTTGACCCCAATTAATGTGTTGAAGTCAATGGGACAAAGTTCATTAGAATGAGGGCCTTAATGAATCCTCCATCATCTAACACGAGAGTGAAACATAATGATTTGAAAAATAAAAGGTAGAGCCAACAACTATATGAAAATTTTTATTTGGGAACCTACCTGCCAATAACTTGTTTTTCAAGAAAGCCCATGTCTAGCTATGCCAACAAGTTGATTTCATAACTAGACTGATTTTTTTATCTTTACTTATTTCTATTTTTTTTTTATTTTTTTTCAATACACACACACACACACACACACACACACACACACAGACCCATAAATTTGGAAGAAAACTCAAGTAGAGGTTGAAGAGGGGGAAAGAGACCCCCTACTCACAACCTCCATCTCTGACTGTTGCAAAATATCATGAACAAACTCTTCCTTGGACATAGGCTTATGATATAATATCAACCTATGACCATTAACCACAAAATAAATATCATCCTCATCAATTTTCTCTATTCTCACCGAGCCATTATCAAAGATAGTCTCAACCTCATAAGGCCCCAACCAGTGTGTAGTGAGATTACCCTTGAAAATTTTGAATCTAGAGTCAAATAGGAGGGCCCAGTCACCTATTTCAAAGTGTTTATTTCTAATAAATTTGGCATGCCACATGGCTTGTTGTTCCAGGAAAATAATGGTGTGTTGAACGACCGCTTTTCATATTTCATCCAACTCATTAAAGTATTCCATTCTTTGTTTATGAACATCTGACAAGTTTATACCCAATTGTACTATTTTTCTAAAGGTTGTTACCTAGAACTAAATGGGGAGGATAACTTTCTTTCCATATACTAGCTCATAAGGTGCAAATCCTATGGTGCTTCTTTGTGCAATATTTTAGGCCCAAAGTTCCTCTGGAATTCTATATTCCAAATCATTATGATGCAACTATATAGTCTTGGTCAGAATGGCCTCTAACACTTTGTTGGTGGGATCTACTTATTTTTTAGCTTGCGGGTGGTATGGGGGGGAATTGTGATTGTTTATATGGTGTTGTTGGGTAATGGACTGCACCAACTTTAACATGAATTGTGCTCCTTGATTTGTCACAATCTCTCTTGGGAAACCAAACTGGGTAAAAATATCCTCGAAAAAATAAAATCTACAACTAATTTCTCACTAGCTTAATAAAGAGATTTTGCTTCTACCCATTTAGTGACATAATCAATACAAACTAAAATATACCTTTTCTTTCATGATGCTAGAGAGATTGTCCCTATGAAATCTAGATCCCATTTTTCAAAGGGCTCGATAAGTACCTACATCTACAAGGGAATCTTGTCAGCTTGTACTGGTCTTCCCATCTGTTGGTAGCTATCACAACTTCTAACATATATTTTAACATATTTAAAGAGAATTGGCTAGTATTACTTATGATGAAGTACTTTGTAAGTGGTTCTTTTGTCAACAAAGTGGCCTCCACATGGTGTGTCATGAAATTTTTGTAAGATATCAAACATCTCATCCCCTTGTGTTTGCATGTTTATAGGCAGAGCATGCTTGTCATTGATGGAAAGAACAACAATGACGACGGTATGGTTACAGGCAAGAATAACAGCGATGTTGGAAGCTTTATAGTTGGGAGTGAGCTTGTCATTGATGGAAAGAACATCGATGGAAAACATGCAAGCAAGGAAGATCGGCAGTGATGATGGCATGGCAAGATTAGAAGCGTAACAATAAAGAGCAATGCTGATCGATGGATCACCCATTTTGAATTCCTGATGACCGTCAGATCTGAATTCAAATAGGAGGAACACGCAGAAGTGGAGAAAAAATCTCAAGTGTTAGATATAAGCACGGGGATCGACCATCGTTGGATTCAGGAGAACCTGCATGATATTTAAAGTGTAAGGTGAAGCGGGCTTACAAAGTCCTGAAATCAGGAGGACCATCCATCATCGGACAAGACATGTGGCTAAAGTTCTGCATTTCGCTGACTGAAATTTCAAAAGAAGGAGGTGCCCTAACCCCTCGAACTCACTATATAATCATAGTCATTGAAGTGAGGACTAATATGAGTTGTCAGATCCAAGAGGTAGATCATGATAGACCACATTAGCAAGGATAGGTGGAAGACTACATCAGAAATGACACATGGAACGATCAGACAATGACAAGTGTCAAGATGATTCGGCATTTCAGGAACCTGGAAATTACGATTTTCAGTGACACGTGGCAGCCACATGGATCATGTCACGTCATCGAGTGATGCAAGAGTGATGTCACTATCAGATTTTTGCTTTCGGGATTTTTAGCATTAACACTCCCCCAAAGTCCCAAAGACTGAAGTCCTGGAGCAGAGGATAGTCGTTGGATCAACACGGAATCTTGACCGTTGATCTGGAGAGAGAAGTGATCAAATGATTAGTGAGTGGTCATATCTCATGGTCATGTGAGTGGAAGGAGCTAGCATAGCTAGGCTCCATTTCAGGTACCGGGAGTTGGAGGAGTCAAGGGACTCACGGGAGAATCCCTGAAATTCGAAATCGCGAAGCACCCTTGTGCTTGGCCCCTGGTAACTGTCGATGGTCATGTGAGTGGAAGGAGCTGGCATAGCTAGGCTCCATTTCGAGTACCGAGAGTTGGAGGAGTCAAGGGACTCATGGGAGAATCCCCAAAGTGCAAAATCGTGAAATGCTTTTTCGAATGGGGCTATGGTCACAACGAGTGGTTATATTAGAAGAAGATTGGGGAAGGAGCTAGCAATGCTAGACTCCATTTCGGAGTTGAGCGAGTGGAGCGAGGCAACTCGTAGCTGGATATCTTGGAACGTGAAATCGTGAAACGCTTTCTGAATAGGGGTTTGGTCACTGCTTGAGGTCACATGTGAAAGGAAAGGGCTTAGCCAGAAAGGCAAAAAATCCCACTGTGAATTTTTCCTTAGGAAGACAGAAGGCATGAACCACATGAACGCGGGAAGATTTTCTCAGTAACTGCCAGAAGGACGTGACTGTGACTGCCAGAGGAGCCGAAGAGTCTCCAAGTAACTTCTAGTGGAGCGTAGACTCATTATAGAGGCGACTGACAGATGGAAAAGTGTGTAAGTCTATTACAGCCGGTGAAGCCAAAGGATCTGAGTATAATGGCTAGTGATGATGAATGCAGTGAAGAGTAGGCAGTGGCATAGCGCATGAAGCATGCAGAGGGTGCACAGAGACTATAAAAATGTAGAATCGAAAAGAGATCATGCTGCTATTTTTTAGAGTGATTTATGCAAGTAGAAGCATTCAGTCTAGAGGAGAAAAAGTGCAACAAAAGAAAGGAATAGAGATGCATATCTGAGACAGTAAAAGAAGGCTGAGGATCATAGGCAGAGATAAAGAAGAAGATCAAAAATCTCAAGAATATGCAAGTAGAGAGACATTGATGCAGACAGAGCAGAGTAGTGTAGCAGAACAATGATGAGACTGGTAAGCCATTGATAACTATTGCATCACTGTAATAAATTCACATAAAGAAAAGATTTATATTACAGCGTGGTAAGGAGGACTATTTTCTTCTGAGTTTCAAATGGGTGCTTGAACACTGGGAGTTGTAGCTTCCATCTGGTTGTAACTAGACAATCCAGGGGGGTAGGGTGGTGCAAGGGAGAACTATTGTTCTCTGTTATACAATTTGGTGCATGTGTGACTGGAAGTTGGTGCTTCCATTCAGTTGGTGCTAGGACACTCAGGGAGTTGGTGCTTCCTTCTGGTGGGTGCTAGAGAAACTAGAGAGTTGATTCTCTTAGCAAGTTGCAAGCTTGAAAAAAGGAGTTTGTAGACTCAAGAGGAGTTGGAGCTCCCAAGAATGATAATGTACAGAATATAAATATTACTTATCATATCAAGAAGAAGAGGTTTTTACCCTTTATGGGTTTCCTCAAGAAATATTTGTCTGTGTATTTCATGTGTGTGATTGATGTTGAATGTTCTATTGCTTACTTCCCTGCATTATTTTGATTTTCATTAAGTGCTTTGTAAAGAGTTTAGAATAAGCATAATTGTTTAAGCACGGTAACAACCGATTCACCCCCTCTCTCAGTTGTCCAACAATTGGTATCAGGTCTGGTTCCTTTTATCTAAAGGTAGATCAGTAAGCTTAAACATGTCAAGGCATGAAGGAACATCAACCAATAAGGCTCCCCTATTCAATGGAACAAACTTTCCCTTCTGGAAATTTAGGATGAGAACCTACATAATGGATTTAGGTGCAGATGTCTAGGATGTGGTAGAGACTGGTTATGTGAAGCCAGTTGTACTAGCTAATAAGGATGACAAGCTAGAGTTCAGCTTCAATGCTAAGGCTATGAATTCTATTATGAGTGGGCTTGCAGAAGTAGAATTTGTAAAAGTTATGCATTTAGAAACTACCAAAGACACGAGGGACAAACTAGTTAACAATTATGAAGGTAATGAGAAGGTAAAAGATGCCAAGCTTCAAACCTATAGAGTACAGTTTGAACAGATATAGATGAAAGAAGATGAAACTATTGGGAAGTACTTCCTCAGAGTTGAAGAACTAGTAAATGCAATGAAAGCACTTGGTGAAAAAATTGAGGAACCTTCTTTAGTTCAGAAAATTTTGAGATCTTTGCCAGATAGGTTCAACCCAAAGGTCTCAGCTATAGAAGAACTCAATGATCTAAAAAAATTGGCTTTTGATCAACTTCTAGGAACATTGACTGCATATGAAATGAGAATAGTTAAAGATAAACCCACCTATAGAGAAGCATCATTTAAAGAAGAAAGGAATGAAGATTCTGAGCATGATGAAATTGAAGCAAAATTCATGAGAAGACTAAAGAAAGGATCAGGCAAGTTTCCGTTCAAATGTTTTAACTATGTAAAGATAGGTCACTTTGCATCTAAATGTCCACAAAAGAAATTGGATCAGAACTTTGAAGGTGAAAAGAAGTTCAAACCCAAGAGATTTGGTAAAAAGAAAAGTTTGTGTGTAAACAATGATAACTCTTCAAAAGACACAGATAGTGACTCCTCGTGTGAATATAAGGTCAATGAATTTATGCTTATGGCCCAAGAGGATTATGATAATAAAGGCACAGGAAGTAATGCTGACGATGAAGACGTTGCAGTTGACCTGGAAGGAGAACTGATCAGTGCACTAGAAGAGATTGACAGACTTAGAATTAAGAAGAGAAAGAAAAAACAATTGTTGATATAGTTCAAGAAAGGTAGTAAAGAACCTGATGAATACTTTGCCCTACTAAAAGTGGAATTAGAAGAGGCAAAGAAAATTGAAGACATTCTGAAACAACAATTATCAGAAAATAAGGCAAGATGTGAAGCTTTGGAGGAAGAAGTAGTGAAAAATAGGAAAGAGTTGGAGAAGTTTCAAGCCTTCTATCATCAGAATCTGTCCAATATCAAAGCCTCAAAAGGATTGACCACCATTCTAAATCAGCAAAGGAACCCAAAGCTAAAAACAAGTTTGGGTTATGAAGAGGGATCAAGTAGTGGTCAGCCAGGCAACAAAGAACCCATCAAGTTTATCAAATCTACAACCTATGACAACAACAAACTTGCAGAAACAAAAGAAGATAATCAACTACCCAGGAGAAGTAAAGGAAAAGGTACCAAAACTGAAACTGTAGATCAGAGAAATAATACACTCTCTGCTCAAAGAAATCATCAGCATGGAAGAAATCGACCTTCTCAAAGAAGACAAACATTTTCCAGGTACCAAGAATTTTTCTATGGATATTTTTTTTTTTCTGTTCTAACTTTGGTAATAAAGTTGTAAACTGTTCTTTAAAATTTAGATATGAGCAATCAAGACATTCAAGGTATAGATATATTCCACAACAAAGAATGAGATAGCCAAGTAAAAAACCACCACAGACTGCTAATCACTTGATGGTTGGGAAAAGGACACAGGTTAAGCATAACAATCGTTATGATCCTTTATTCAACGAACTAGAATGTTACATCTATCATAATTATGGACATAAAGTTGTTGAATGTCGCTTAAAGCACTATGAACCAGATTTGAATCCCTCTGCTGAAAATGTCGAGGTTTGGAAGAAGAAAGAAAGTGACAAGTGTGGATTAGTGTTGTCAGATCAAAGACAAAAGAACCCTTGGTATATAGACAGTGGATGCTCCAAACATATGACGGGAGACAAAGGTAAGTTTTTATCTCTAAGTGAAAGTAAATCAGGAAATGTAACATTTGGAAATGATTCTCTAGGTAAAATCAAGGGTAAAGGGATGGTGAGTTTAAGTAATGGAAAAGGAAAAGCCCGAGATTTTCTTCTTGTAGATGGGCTGAAACATAATATGCTCAGTGTAAGTCAAATGTGTGACAGAGGATGTGAAGTGGTGTTCACTTCCAAGGACTGCAAGATAAAGTCTGTAAACTCAGGACAAGTGGTGGCTAAAGGCAAAAGGACAGAAAATAATGTATATGTGTTGAAAGAAGATAGAGAAGAGTGTCATCTAAGAAAACATGACAAGAGATGGTTATGGCATAGGAGACTTGGACATCTAAACTTTGATCACTTAATCAAGCTCAAAAATCTTGAGGCAGTAAAAGATCTTCCAAGAATATCAAAGCCACAAGATTTTGTGTGTAAACCTTGCCAAGTAGGAAAGCTAACCAGGACATAGTTTAAATCCAAGAGCTCTACTTCAAAAGAGAAACCACTCCAACTAGTTCATATGGATTTATGTGGACCATCAAGACAGGAAGGCACAGGAAAAGAAAACTACTTCATGCTAATCATTGATGATTAGTCCAGACTTACTTAGGTTTCCTTTCTCAAAGAAAAAACTGAAGCATTTGAGAAATTTAAAATATTTAAAGCCTTAACTGAGAATCAATCAGGCAACAAGTTAAAGGCAGTAAGGTCAGATAGAGGAGGAGAATTTATTTCAAGTTATTTCAAGGAATTCTGTGATAAACATGGGATCAAGAGAGAATACACAATCCCAAAAACTCCACAACAAAATGGAGTAGTTGAGAGGCAAAAGAGAACAGCGCAGCAAATGGCCAGGTCAATGATGAATGAGAAGAAAATTGGTCAAACCTACTGGGTAGAAGCAAGACACACAATAGTCCATGTTCTTAATAAATCCCACCGCAGACCACACAGTGACAAGACACCTTATGAACTGTGGTATGGGAGACATGCTTCAATCAAACACTTCAAAGTCTTTGGGAGTAAGTGTTACATAAAGAATAATGATGAGAACCTTGGCAAGTATGAATGACAGGGATGATGAAGGCATCTTCTTAGGGTGTGCTACAAACAGTAAAGGATACAGATGCTATAATAAGAGGCTGCATAAATTGGTTGATTGTATAGACATAAAAGTTGATGAAGGAATCCCAGTAAGAGAGGTGAACAATATTGAATCAACAACAGAGGATATAAATGAAGTTGAAGCTGAATAGGTCCAAGAATTAGAACAAGAAGACTCTAAGTCAGATGAAGATGCAAATATTTAGGCAGACTCAAATTAGGAGACAACATCAAGTTCTTCCTCCATAATTACTCAAAAGAATCATCCTACAAGTCAGATAATTGGTGAAAAATACAAAGGTGTACAAACCAGGAGAAAGATAATCAAAAACACTGAGCAATCACATATGTCCTTCGTATCCATGGTGGAACCCAAGAACTTCAATGAGGCCAGTAAAGATGTAAATTGGTTAAACTCTATGAATGAGGAACTAGACCAGATTGAAAAGAATGACACTTGGGACCTAGTTCCTAGGCCAACAGACAAAAATATAATAGGATCAAAATGGGTCTACAAAAATAAGATGAATGAGCAAGGAAAATTTGTCAGGAATAAATCTTGATTGGTCTGTAAAGGGTATGCTCAAATAGAAGGATTGGATTTTGATGAAACATTTGCGCCTGTAGCAAGACTAGAAGCTATTAGAATGTTTCTTGCCTATGCTTTTCATAAGCAGTTTAAAGTCTATCAAATGGATGTCAAGTCAGATTTTCTAAATGGATATTTAAACAAAGAAGTCTATATGGAACAACCAGAGGGTTTCCAACTATCAGATAACCCTGACCTTTTCTGCAAGTTGAAGATAGATTTATATGGGTTGAAACAAGCCCCTCGTGCCTGGTATCACAGATTGGATACATATCTACAAGACAAAGGGTTTAAGAGAGTAACAGTTGAAAACAATCTATATATCAAAACAAAAGGTAATGATCTACTCATTGTGGTGGTCTATGTTGATGACATCATCTTCAGTAGTAATAATTCTTCATTGGTAAAATGGTTTTCTGCTGCCATGCAGTCTGAATTTGAAATGTCTATGATAGGGAAACTGTCAATTTTTCTTGGCCTACAAATTACTCAAAGGTCTGAAGGAATATTTATTTCTCAAGAAAAATATCTAAGGGAAATGTTGAAAAGGTTTCAAATGGAATATTCTAAACCTATGAGCACACCTATGGTCACTGAATGTAAGTTAAGTAAGGATGATGATTCACCTGATGTTGATCAGAGTTCATATAGGTCTATGATAAGCAACCTATTGTATATCACAACATCTCGTCCAGACATAATGCATGTTGTTGGAATAGTAGGAAGGTATCAGGACGCACCTAAACAGATTCATTTGTTAGATGTCAAATGAATATTCAGATACTTGAAAGGAACAATGGACTATGGCCTATGGTATCCTACGACTCAGATTTTTCAACTATCAGTCTATTCAGATGTTGATTGGGCTAATTGTGTGGATGAAAGGAAAAGCATGAGTGGAGGTGCATTCTTCTTAAGAGATTCCCTTATATCATGGTTGAGAAAGAAGCAAGGTTCCATTTCTTTATCAAATACAAAAGTTGAATACATTGCAGCTGCCACATGCTACACTCAAGTATTGTGGATGATTCAGACACTTGTAGACCTAGACGTAAAATGTATTGCACCAATCCCAATTCACTGTGATAATACCAGTGCACTTAGTCTATCAAAGAACCCTGTGTTTGACTCTAAGACCAAGCATATACCCATCAAGTATCACTTCTTGAGGGAACAGGTAACCAACTCTGTGGTTTCTGTGCATTATATTCCATCCAAAGAATAGAATGTTGATATCTTCACTAAACTGCTTGCAAAAGCTCAGTTTGATTATCTACGCCAGAAGTTGGGCATGACCCCATTATCAGCCTAAGAGATTATATCCTGTCAGGGGGAGTATGTGTTGGTTGAATATATGATACCTCCGCAAAATACTGTAACATCTCAGGGGGAGTATATTTTCTTTGACATTGATGTCAAAGGGAGAGAAAATGAGTGGTCCAGATTGGATGCTATAGTTGGAGTTCCAAACAGATTAGTGCAACCATTCAGGGTTGCCATCAATGCTAAAGGGGGAGATTGTTGGCATGTTTACAGGAAGAAAATGCTTGTCATTGATGGAAATAAAAACAACGATGATGGTATGGTTATAGGAAAGAACATCATCGATGTTGGCAACATTACAGTTGGGAGTGAGCTTGTCATTGATGGCATGAACAGTGATGGAAAACAAGAAAGAAAGGAAGATCAACAGCGATGATGGCATGGAAAGATTAGAAGCGTATCAATAAATAGAAATGGTGATCATTGGATCACCCATTCTGAATTCCTGATGGCCGTAAGATCTGAATTTAGACAAGAGGAATGTGCAGAAGTGGAGAACAAATCTCGAGCATTAGATCTAAGCATGGGGATCGACTGTTGTTGGATCCAAGAGAACCTGCCTGATATTTAAAGTGTAAGGTGAAGCAGGCTTACAAAGTCCCGAAAGAAGGAGGACCATCCATCATCGGGCAGGACATGTGGCTAAAGTTCAACATTTCGTTGACTAAAAGGTCAAAGGAAGGAGGTTCCCTAACCCCTCGAACTCGCGATATGCGAAATCACGATATAATCTCAATCGTTGGATCGAGGACTAATCTAGGCCGTCAGATCCAGGAGGTAGATCATAACAGACCACGTCAACAAGGATAGGTGGAAGACTACATCAACAATGACACATGGCATGATAAGACAACAATAAGTGTTAAGATGATTCGACATTTTAGGAACCTGGAAATCACAATTCTGAGTGACACATGGCAGCCACACAGATCATGTCACGTCATCGAGTGACGCAAGAGTGACGCCACTCTGGGATTTTTGCTTCGGGAGTTTTAGCATCAACACTCCCCAAAAGTCTCGAAGACTGAAGTCCCAGAGTGGAGGATAGTCATTGGATCAACGAGAAATCTCGACCATTGATTTGGAGAGTGAAGCGCTCAAATGATTAGTGAGTGGTCATATCTCGTGGTCACGTGAGTGGAAGGAGCTAGCATAGCTAGGCTCCATTTCGGGTATCGGGAGTTGGAGGAGTCAAGAGACTCACGGGAGAATCCCCAAAGTGTGAAATCGCGAAGCACCCTCGTTCTTGGCCCCTAGTCACTGTTGGTGGTCACGTGAGTGGAAGGCGCTAGCATAGCTAGGATCCATTTCGGGTACTAGGAGTTGGAGGAGTCAAGGTACTCACGAGAGAATCCCCAAAGTGAGAAATCGTGAAATTCTTTTTCGAATGGGGTTGTGGTCATAGCGAGTGGTTATATTAACAAAAGATTAGGGAAGGAGCTAGCAACAATAGAATCCATTTCGGAGTTTTTCAAGTGGCTCGCAAGGAAACTCATAGCTGGATATCTCGGAAGGCGAAATCGCGAAACGCTTTCTAAATAGGCGTTTGGTCACCGCCTGAGGTCACATGTGAAAGGAAAGGGCTTATCCAGAAAGGAAAAAACGCCCACTGTGAAGTTTTCCTTAGAAAGACAGAAGGTGTGAGACGCATGAATGCGTGAATATTTTCTTAGTAACTGCCAGAAGGACATGACTGTGACTGCCAGAGGAGCCGAAGAGTCTCTAGGTAACTGCCAGTGGAGCGTAGACTCATTATAGAGGCAACTGACAGATTGAAAAGCGTCTACGTCTATTACAGCTAGTGAAGCCAAAGGATATGAGTACAACGACCAGTGATGATGAACGCAATGAAGAGTAGGCAGTGGCATAACGCATGAAGCATGCAAAGGGTGCACAGAGACTAAAAAATGCAGAATCGAGAAGAGATCGTGATGTTATTTTTGAGAGTGATTTATGCAATTAGAAGCATTCAGTATAGAGGAGAAAAAGCGCAGCAGAAGCAAGGAATAGAGATGCATATCTGAGACAGTAAAAGAAGGCTGAGGAGCACAGGCATAGATAAAGTAGAAGATCAAAAAGCTCAAGAAAATGCGGGTAGAGAGACACTGATGCAAATAGAGGAGAGCAGTGTAACAAAACAATGATGAGACTGGTAAGCCATTGATAACTATTGAATCACTGTAATAAATTCATAGAAAGAAAAGATTGATATTTCAGGGTGGTAGGGAGGTTCTAGGGAGGATTGTTTTCCTCTGAATTTCAAATGGGTGCTTGAACACTGGGAGTTGTAGCTTCCATCTAGTTGTAGCTAGAAAATCCAGGGAGGTAGGGTGGTGAAAGGGAGAACTATTGTTCTTTTTTATACAGGTTGGTGCCTATGTGATTGGAAGTTGGTGCTTCCATCGAGTTGGTGTTGGGACACTTAGGGAGTTGGTGCTTCCTTCTAGTGGGTGCTAGAGAAACCAGAGAGTTGGTGCTCTCGGCAAGTTGCAAGCTTGCAAAAAGGAGGTTGTAGCCTTAGGAGGAGTTGGAGCTCCCAAGAATGATAATGTATAGAATATAAAGATCATTGATCATATCAAGAAGAAGAGTTTTTACCCTTTATGGGTTTCCTCAGGAAATATCTTTCTCTGTGTATTTCATGTGTGTGAATGATGCTGAATGTTCTATTGCTTACTTCCCGGCATTGTTGTGATTGTCATTAATTACTCTATAAAGAGTTTAAAATAAGCATAATTGTTTAAGCACGATAAAAATTGATTCACCCCCCCCCCCCTCTTAGTTGTCCAACACCTTGTACACATATCCTAATGTTTAGGTCTGGTCCAATACGGAAAAATGTCTCCCCCAATCCATGAGTAGGTGGCACTAAGCTTGAAAATTTGTTGCTTCTCTTGTGAGGAAATATGTTGTGGCGACTTCCATGTGGCCAAATAATTTGCTATGTCTGCAAACCATGGATACTTAGTAGAGACATCAAAAAAATGTTCGTTGGGAAAACTATCATCTATAGGGTTAATTTCTCCTTCGTTACGAAAACTAGACATAAAATATGAAACCATATTCTATTTTCTCGGTCTATCTACAATAGTGATATTAAACTCTTGTAATAATAGAAACCATCTATTAATACAACAATTAGTGATGGGTTTGTTCATTGAAAATTGAAAGGAAGAATGAATGATATGGATGAAGATTTTATAACATGTTATGTAATGTCTAAATTTTTTTATGGAGTACACAACAGTTAAAAATTATTTCTCTGTGGCAGTGTAATTAAGCTCAGCGGGTGTCATATTTTTACCTATAAAATAGATGGCAAAATATAGTTGATTTTCCTTTTTTCCTAATATAGCTATGAGGGTTGTTTCTAAAGAATCTATAAAATATGAAAAGGAAGGGACCAATTTGATCCCCTCAATACTGGTGAAAATAAATTTTCCTTCAAAACCTCAAAAGCATTTTGACAGTGTGAGCCCCAAGAAGAAACAACATCTTTACTGAGAAATTTGAACATAGGTGCAACTATTTTAGTAAAATTTTCAATAAACCTTTTGTAGTGGCCAACATGACCTAGAAAAATTCTTACCTCCTTTAGTGACTATGGTTTTGGGAGGATCATGATGACTTTGATCTTGGCTAGGTCTACCTTAATACTTACACAAAAAATGTGATGATCGAGAACAATACCCTCTGTTGATAACATATGGCACTTTTCATTGTTTAAAGAAAGGTTAGTTTCTCAACATCTAATTAAAAATTTATCAAGGTTATCAAGTGCTTCTTTAAAAGTATCACCGTAGATAGAAAAGTCATCCATATAGATTTCTACTACTTATCAATCAAATCAGAAAAAGTACCCAATACTACTAGTTGGAATGTGGAGAGATCATTGCATAAACCAATTGGCAAGACTCTGTAGGGAAATGGTCCACATGGGAACATGAATGTATTATTTTCCTGATCCTTTGGTGAAATATGAATTTCGTTGTACCCGCTAAAACCGTTAAGAAAAGAAAAGTATTACTTACCTGACAAAGTCTCCAAAACTTGATCAGTAAATGGTAGTGGAAAATAATCTCTTAAGGTTTCTTTATTCAACTCTTGGAAATCAAACTAGATCCTCCATTTACCATTTTTCTTAGGTACAATCATAAATGGTGAGACACACTTGCTATCAAAAATTGTGTATATAAATTTGGCATTTAATAACTTTTGCAATTCTTCTTTTACAACATCTTTCAAAGCGAGGTTTATGCGGCATTGTGGCTTCCTAATAGGTCTAGCATTTTCCTGAGTGTAAATATTATGTATGCAAGTATTAGAATGAATTCCATGCATGTCTTTGTACTCCCATGTGAATGCACCATAATTTTCTTGTAACACATGAATTAACTATTCTTGTTGATTTTGGTCAAGATTAGAATTGATGTTTAAAAAATTTCCTAGACCTATTTCAATAGGAATGTTATAAGGATCTAAACTCTCTTTAATTGCCAATATAAGAAGAGATGTCATCAGATAACATTTTTTCTAAAAATAACTACTAAAAACATGATCATGTGTAGGAGATGATTCAGAATATTGCGTACAATCTGTAGAGAGGAATTGGTTCAACAAAATATCTTAGGTTTGTTCTTTCAACCCCCTAGATTTCTCAATGGTTAAGAGGGGTTGTGAAATTTATTCATCTTCATAAGGATCCTCTATCCACAAGGAGTTTTCTAATATAGGATTTGTAGGTGGATATAGGATAAGTTTCTTCATATATACTCCATTGGATATAGTCATTTCTTCAGATCTACAGCCAATGAAGGCATCGACTATAGCTAGCCAAGGTCTCCCGAGGATCAAGGGGTATCCATCTATGGTACTCTTGAGTTGAATAAACAAGAAATACATGGGGTATTCCCGTGAGTCCAAGGTTGAAATGGCATCATCTAAAACACCAACAGGATTGATTTGGTATCTATCAGCTAGTTCGAGCATTGTGGGTGTAGGTCAGAGACTATCCAATTGCAAGATTTACATAGACATAACAGTCATAATGTTTATTGTAGCCTTCAGGTCAATTAGAGTGTTTTCTATGGGAAGGTTGTTGATGTAAAAAGTGACTACAAGGTTTCTAGGATCAATATACTTTTCCAACAAAGTTCTTCCAGAGATTAGTTTGGCTAATTGACCTATAACTTGAATTGTGGGGGGAACTTTCCTTTTTTTTCTAGTATTTTTAATTGTAACGGCCCCGCCGTTACAAAGACAAAAGCAACATACAACAGGTAAAAAAAAAATATTTTAATGTTGTATTAGGAAAAATACATCACAATTTAATAACGACATCAATGAAAAGGGTGCAATATAAATGAAACAACATTAATGCTTTAACAGCAATCATGAAGCAAGCCAACACATCATCATCGTGAATGACAAACACAGATCAACGCAGTATCACAATAAAAAGCAACCCATAATTAGAGCGTTTATATAATTAATCCTGACGCATATACAACACGACTCAATTGCTCAACTCTTCTCATAGGGACAATCATCAGATAACATAACTAATCATAAGAATCGACAACATCCATTCCATCAGTCCATCATTCCTAAAATCATTAACTAGGGCGCAAGGGTAATCATCATCTTTTTCATCACACGTCGACATTAATCCCTAGCGCGGAAAAACAATTCTAAACAACCATCCAACAATGTTGACTATTGAATGCATGCGAGAACTCTAACCTTTAAAACAATCCTTCAACAACACAAATTATTCAAGCACACACGAATCTAACTTCTAAAACAATCAGTCACCAACATAAAATACTCAATGCATGCGTGAATCAACTTTTAAAACATCAATCCATCAATAGAAAATAATTAATGCACGCATGAATCCACTTCTAAAACAATAACCCATCAACATAAAATAATCAATATGTGCGTGGAAACAACTACATAACTCCTGATGTCAGCATTAATTTCATGACACAAAACTTATCGTCAACTACGTCTCCAAGGCTCGACAGTGGTCTAGTTATTAATCATTCATACTTCAATCATCTCTAATCATTGAGCGACAAAAAATTCCTATTACAACAAATATCAATTTAAGAATGCAGTTACCACCAAGGGAACCATTGACTAGCGACCAACTACCATTACATATCTCAAGGACGCAAATTAAGAATACTCGCAAGCGTTTACAACACTTAAGCCAAAACCCATCACCTAAATCTATGGACACTCCCTCTATACTTCCTAAGTTATGAGGATGGCGTAGACAATAATCTCATTTTGTTATGATGCTTAAGCCTCCATGATTACTTCAAGAAGGATTAACTAACAAATACACCCAAGGCTTTTTCACAATTTCCAATTCGAACAACTACAACTTAAATAATTCATGCATATTCTAAATCATTAAATACAAGAGGCTGCAAGGTTGGACAACCAAATAAAATAATTGACCAGCTTAACTCCAATGTTATATCCCACTCAAACAGAACTAACACTCAGTAATCCTTTTGTCTAAATCTCAGATCGGTCTTATGTCAGGTCTATGAAGAGGAAAAGCTAAGACGAAATCCAGGGAAGACCCAAGTTAGGCGAATAATATATCCTACCATATCAACATCATTAACTCACTAATTAAAGTTTCTTGAACCTGTAAATCATGATGTTTCCACTATCCACTATCTAGCTCAATGAGTTTGAAGAGACTGTTTCAAGGTGTGGTGTCAAAAGTCACAAATTCAAATAAACGATTATCGGCATCCAAAATGTTAATAGAATTCAGGTTGACCAAATTTGACTCTTCTATCCTTAAAAATATTTTATCAAAAATAGTCTTTTTTCTAAACATTTTCTTTTCTTGGATAATACATTTGACAATCAGATATTTTTCTCCGAAGCTTACTAATATAAGTTTCAAATTTATTGTAAACAAATTGTCACATTTTCTAAATCTTTATATGAATTACTTATAAACTGTTGTCCAAAATTTTAATCTCAAACCTAAAAACCTAAAAAACCCTATCGTAAAACCTTGGAATCAATTTGGGAATCAAAGATTACAAAGAAATAAGACATGATCTCGGAAGCTTTCTAAGTGGAAAGTTACCAGGCTATTTATTTATATATTTATATAGTTACCAGAATTTAAATAGCGGAAGTGCACTTGAAGAACAAGATATGCGTATTTTATTTTTTTTATTTAAAGGTTGAATGCGCGCAGAGGGTACCTGCAACCCAAGTCTTAAAAGGAAAGGAACCAAGCGTCGAGCCATTAAGGAGGAGGATGCCCGACGAGATTCCATACTGCAGGGTGAAAAATTTGTGGCAGAGGTAAAGGAGGCAGGCTGGGCAGAATGCTCCACACGCAGAGGTAAGGGAAAGCTTGTTGGGAGAATTGATCCACGAAGAGATAAGGGAAAGCTTGCTCGGAGAGTTGCTCCATGCAGAGGTAAAATCGTTTATGTTGGACGAAATTTAGGATCAGACAGCTGGGTAAGGAGCCAAATTGAATAATGCCTGGTCGCTTTCAATCACGCCCGCACTGAGCAACCTCACGCTCTGAGTAAGAAAAAAAATTAAATGGAAAGGGGACAGGACTCGCACGCACAGGGCTCCCACAGTTCTGATGGGTGAGAGCAGTTTGAAACCATGACCACTCTTCTCTCTCCCGCGCTGGCTAACACAAGGTTTGTTGTAAAAATAAAAAAACGAAAATGCCAAGCAACCATTCTCTACGCAGTCTCAATTCCTATTTCAATCTTCTTGTGTAAAATACAAAAACGAAGGCTTCATGCAAGCAATTATCAACACCCGGGCTCAATTCCGATTCAATCTCGCTGTGTAAAATACAAAAACGAAGGCTTCATGCAATCGATTCTCAACACCCAGGCTCAATTCCGATTTCAATCTTACTGTGTAAATTAGAAAAACAAAGGCTTCATACAAGCAATTCTCAACACACAAGGAAGGCGCAACTGATGTTTTGACTTGTTGTGAAAAAAAATGAAAACAAAATCTCCAATCCATTAACTCAACATTTACAGTCTCCTCTTAAGACAACATGAACAAGAGGTCAAGAGACAACAAGAAGTTGTAATATAGCACACGGGATCACAAGGAAGAAACCCTCTAAGAAATTGAGATTCAAGGGACAACCAGTACTTTTAAAAAGAAAACCACAGTAAGCAAAAAGATGCAACTTCTTTCAGGGTTCTATATATATATTGTCAACTCCATGCAATCCTCTGAAAGGAAAACTACAGGAGACACAGGGGTAAGGGGAGGGTATCCCAAGTTTTGGAATTTTATAG
Source organism: Picea engelmannii (assembly GCA_009831015.1). Lineage (NCBI taxonomy): Eukaryota > Viridiplantae > Streptophyta > Pinopsida > Pinales > Pinaceae > Picea > Picea engelmannii. The sequence goes on from ML783593.1 coordinate 835,697, forward strand.
CGATCTCAACAAGAAAAACAACGCAGAGATCCATGAGGCACTGAGATATATGGAAAGAATCCAGAGCGCAGAGATAGAAATTAGATTTACAAGCTGGGAGAAAAAGAGGAAAACCCTCAAGCACAGAAAATAAGAAAAACCGAGATGCAACGATAAAACAAAAGGATTCCAAAGTGCAAAGATAAAAAAATTCCAAGGCACAGAGAAAATTTAACCAAGGCGTTGAGATAGAAAAGTAAACCGATCTATCAAGAATAATCCAAGCTAACCACATCAAGCCATCTTGCCAACCATACCATAAATTCAATGATTTCAACAACATATGAATCTATGTACAATTTCTAACTAAATTTCAACTGCAAATTTAAAAGCGTATCATAGTCGAAGACGAAGGATTCGAAGGGGTTGTCCCGCGCTTGCGCTCCTTCCATCTCTTGTTTTCTAATCACTGAGACCTAACCGATACCTCCCAGCCAACGCTAGGGGTACTCTTCTTCTCCCTGAGCCCCCCGAGCTGCAAAGGGGCCATGCACACAAACCAGAGAAAGCTATCTCCCAGCTCACCTTGCAAGGTTGAGCTACCACTCTCCATCTGAGCTAGGTATCCCAACTCCCACAAGAAAAATCAGTCAAGAGAAAAATCCAACGGCGTAACCTTATGCATACTAGTCATGATCCATTCCCCTCCTCTCCTATTTCTTTTATAGGGTTCTCTTAGTTAACTAGTTACCAAATGCACATTTAATTCTTTTTACTAAATTTTTATTAAGAAAATTCTCCCCCGTACACTTGTCACCCGATCCTTTAGTTGCACCATAAATTCATTTAATTAATTAATTTAATTTGTCAATTTCCCTCACCCACCTAAAAGCGTTCCTAAAAACGCTCATCGATGTCCCTTTATTCCCTCACATTCCCTTAATGACTAACCCCTTTCTTAAAGCTTAGTTGAGTTCAAAATTGGAAAGTTCTCTAGACTAGATTCCCTTCTATGTTCCACATTCCTTTTGTATTTAAGTTTCCCCTTTTTGGTCTAAGTTCTAAATTAACAAGTTTTTCACATAGCCAACAATTAATTTTTTTGGATAAATTATTTCTCCTTTATTTTTTTAAGTTTGATTTTTCTTCATCCCCCCCTTTATTAATTGATTAATTAGTTTTATTCCTTATACCCCAAATAGACCTACTCTCTAAATTCAACTAGGCTTACCAAAAAAAAAATTAAGGGAAAATTTTATAATTAATAAACTTTACTCATGCAACATTTATTTTAAGGATGACCAGGTTAAAATGAGATATTGTTTTCTAGGTACCTAGGTTCATTGACTCACCAATTTTAAAACCGTGGTGTGCCCTTCAAGATGCACTACATTCTCCAAGGGTGCCACTCGCCTTCATTCATGTTTCATTTATGCGGCATGCCCTTCAAGACGCACTACGTGCTCCAAGGGTGCCACTCTCCTATTGACTGATTTTGGCAGACGTCAAGCCCTCAGAGTCAATACTCCGTTAGGTGACCTTGTGGGAGACTAAGGGCCTCTAAGGAACAAGGACCCCACCTTATTGCACTCCCCTTAGAATCTTCGTGAGTGATTGTCTCAATCTACCCTCACGGCATCATGGATATGTCGAACTAGGTAATCTTTAACCTACAGTTTGAGCCACAACGAGAGTGCTAGTAGGTTGTGGCAGGGTTTCTACCACACCTCTTCCTCAATATCTCTGGTTGTTGTGCATGAACCCTTTACTCCAAATGTGAGTCTTATTATCAAGCTATCGTCAGCCTACATCCATCAACGAAACATGTCAGCAATCCAAAATCAACATCATAATATACCAGTCATATGTCATATATGCAATAACAAAAATACTCAAACCATAAACAGTCCACTCCCTGACTTGATCCAGAGTCCAAGGAGGTCCATCGATGTCATCGACATCCTCAATCAGTCTAGAGTCCTGCACACTCAAGAGAAACCAGTCAATAGCACCTGTCGATACAAATATAACCAAATAACATATCATCATATCCACAACATCATCATAATCCATAAGTGAAACAATCAATCATATAAGGAACTAGATCACTTGCACACAAGTGTCCTCAAAGAATAAGTCCAATCAGGTGTGCGCAAGAGTAGGATGCTACATACGCCCCCCCTTGTTTTAAAATTCGTCTCAAAGTTTCACAGTATACAAGTGTAAAAATAAAGTATATGACAATATCTAAGGGTCTAACCATCAAACAAAAATGGAATCTGCAGACGCATATCATATGCATCCTCCCAGGTAGCTGAGTGTGGACTATAATTGTCCTACTGGACCTTGACTTGATCGACAGTTTGACATCGTAGCTATCAAATGCGACGGTCCAGACAAGGGATTGGCTCTGTCGTGAGTGAACCCTCGCCCAACATCCACCAAGAACTCAATCAATCTCATGCATAGGATCATTGACTTAATGTCATACATAGATGCAATATAAACATTACACAATGCCTCAAAGAATGATGCACAACTATTCGTTAGGCCCTTTGTAATTATGGTCGACGCGATGCGCATCGACAAACCCTTCTGTCGATATTGCGCTTCTTCCATCCCTTTTCGTATCGTTTGTATTTTTTCTTTCAATTCTTGGATCACTTCTGGTCCCACCAGGACCCCATCCTCGAGTTGATCCCATCTCAAAGGCATCCAACATGTTCGCCCATAAAGAAACTCAAATGGTGCCATCTTAATGGTTCTTTGATAGTTGTTGTTGTAAGCCAACTCTGCCAGTGTCAAGAACTATTCCCATTATTTATGTTTGTCCAACATACGCATACGCAACACGACCTTCCAAATTTTGGTTCATTCGTTATGTCTACCCATTTGCCTTCAGGTGTTACCTGGTACTAAATTTAAGTTGAGTTCCCAAGGCCTCTTGGAAACTAGTCCAAAATCGTCATGTAAACTCTGATCCTCGATCAGATATGATCCTTTTGGTATGTCTGCCAGTCTCAATATCTCGTTGATATAAACTATGGCTATACCTAGCACCTGATGCATCGTATGCATAGGGTCAAATGTGAACTCTTCGTCAAAGTGTCAACTATCACAAAAATTGAGTTGTGCCTCCTTGTCGCCATTGAAAATTTCTCCAATGAAGTCCATCAAAATGACCTCCCATTTCGATTCCTAAAAAGTGTGTGGTTGTAGTAATCATGTCATATGTCTACGTTCATCCTTCACTCACTGATGTCCTAGACACATCGCCATGTAGATAACCATGCCTGCCTTCATCCCTACCAAAAGAATGAGTGATTAAGGTATGCCCTCATCTAAGTGACTCCAAGATGAGCCATGTATACATCTTTATGAGATTCGTTAAAGATCAAACCCCTCAATTTGTCATTTGGTGGTAAGTAAATATGGTTATTATATCTCATTAATCTATCATTGTCCACAATAAATCCCTCAAATTTTGGTACCACCAAGGTGTTTTGTCCGATAAATTCTTTAACCTCTTGACGCCAGTCATCGTCTCTTTATAGTTAGAATACGTTCTTGTACATTCATCGTAAAGACGTATCACCGACAATATGCATGGTCTCTGACTCAATGCATCAACCAATCTTTTCATGGTTCCCCTTATGTACATAATCTCAAAATTGCACTCGCTAATCATTTTCGACCAACGCCTTTTGTCGCGCGTTCAAGTCACTTTATGTAAAAACGTGTTGTAAACCATAGTGGTCCAAGTTTAGTTTGAATTTTCGTCCAATCAGGTAGTGTATCCACACTTGCAGGGCATACACAATGGCTAATAACTCCAAATTGTGCGTCGCGTAGTTCTCCCCATGCCTTATTATCTTCCTTGAGGTGTAAGCAATAACTCGACTATATTGCATCAAGACTCTTCCTAAGCCTTCCTTGGATGCATCAGTGCAGACCAAGAAGTCCTCATCCATGTTAGTGACTTCTAGTATTGGCATTGTCTTCAATAGCTCCTTGAGCCTTCAAAATGCTTCTGTGCATTTCTCGGTCCACACAAACTTCTTGTTCGTCTTCAGCAATTTCGTAATCGGACTGCAATCTTGGAAAAAACCTCGATGAACCATCGATAATATCCCGCTAAACCTATGAAGCTATGCACTTCTGGGACATTTGTCGGCACAAGCCATTCCATGATATGCTCTACCGTTGTTGGATCCACAGCGATATCTTTGTCAAAGATGACATGCCGTAAGTAATAAATCTTCGATTGATAAAAGAGAATTTCAACAATTTCCCAAATAATTTGTTCTCTCGTACACACTGTAGTACCGAGTACAAATGCTCATCAAGTTCTTCCATTGTCTAAGAATATATCAATATGTCATCAAGGAATACTCAACGTTAGTCGAGCAGAGTCTCCATGACCCATCTTTCTTATGTATTAAAATAACAAGTGTCCCCCACGGTGACACATTTGGTCATATAAATCTCAGGTCCAACAACTCTTCAGTTGCATTTTCAACTCCTGTAACTCAGGCATCCTTTCTATCAGCTTGGTTCTAGGTTTCAAGTCGATGGTAAACTCCAGTTCTTTTTCGGGTGGCAACCCTGGAACTCATCTAGGAACACGTCTGCTAACTCCCTTACTACCAGAAGGTTTTCTAGTCCCTCTGCCACGACCTAGTCGTTCAGCACCAAGAATGCATATAACTTGCATCCTTGCGCATGCTCTTCTGTAGTTGTTTGGAAGAAATGAACCTAAGGTAATACTCCCTGGTTCCTTCCTACAATCACACTTCTGTGTCCCCATCATCATTCCAACTCAGCCACTTCGTATTACCATTAAGTATCGCATCATGCGATTCCCACCAACCCATACTAAACAAGTAGTCATAATATATTAAGATTGTGACGTTTAGGTCGGACTTCATTACACTATTCCCTATGTTAAAGAGACAATTCATGCCCCTTCCTCTAGCCATCCGGTTGGCACCCGAAGCCATTTCGACGAATCTAAACTCGCCTGGTTCAATGCCTTTACCAAAATCCCTTCAATGCGGTGCTAAAATTAGAGCTCTTTATAGCACTGAGATCTAACAAATGCCAAAATTCTGGTTGGCGATGGTAACTAATGCCTCAGGCACAGTGGACTGGTGCTCGGCCTAGTGGTTAACATCGTGGTCATGAATCCTGTGGGTCTTTCCCATATTCAAAATAGTAGTGTGTCCTGTTGACCCGACTGCTCTGGCCCTCTCAACCTGATAGCCACACTGGTAATGTGTCTCTCCACAAGTCCAACATCCGGTCCTCGAAGTAGTAGTTGTTGGCCTACCAGCCTAAGATCCTGGTCTATTTTGTTGACACGCCTAACTGTGGCTATTGGCGGTGGTCCCCGATAGGGTTCTTCTGCTGAGGAATCATCGTCGTGGTGTCGTGAACAAGGGTTCTATATAAGTATCTTGATACCCATATGTCTTGTCCATTTGGCGTCTAATGCTGCTACACACCAGATGTCGTCAGTCCATACAATCTTGTAGGAGTCCTTCCCTGACTCCCACATTCAATTCTTCCTCAGCTATGAGGCCTATTGGACTGCCCCGTGCAACATCTGAGGCATTTATATCCTCACATTTGCATGAAAGCTGGAGTTAAGGCCGAACACGAACTTGTTGATCTCTAGCTTCTTTGTGTTCATATGCAAGCCATACTGAAGTATCTTCCAAAATTTAGTCTCACAATCCGACACCATATGACCACCATGTCATAAGGAGCTGATCTCATTGAGCTGGCACTCAATGAATTCCACTATAAAAAATTCTACCAAAATCGCTCCTCAAACCGTTCACATAACATGGCTTCGAAAACCATGTTTATCTGAGGTGGGAGCATATTACACCATAGAAGAGCTTTCCCCTTTAGCTGAAGACTGTCATGCGGACCTTCATGTTGGGGGTCGTAACTGCGAAGCACGAAGCACATCACCTTGTTCTCCATCCATGTCTTGATGGCTACGTTGTACATGGCACCCAAGATCTCGACAAACTTGACCTTATAGTTCTTGATGAATGCTACCAATACCGGTTGGGGTGCATTGTCGACCCTTAGGGGTACAGGCACCCTGACCTCATCTCTAACAAACGTTTAATCATGGCCTCTGAAATTTCTCTTGAAGGACCCTGTCAAACCCAACACATCCCACGTGGAAATATACTCATGCTTAAGACTTATTATTATCCTTGGGGGTTGGACCCCTTTGGCATAGGTGCTACTGGAGGTGTCGTGCCTCCTCCCCTAACACCTGTTGTGAATCTCTACAACGTCCTCTAACTATTATTACTGTAAGGACAGGTTAATAATTCAATTAGCATTGAGTATTAATCAAGGTCTTAATTCAATGGAAGGTGTAGCTATCCACAGTCGTAGAGTTGAACCCGCTCTGATACCATATGTAACGTCCCCACCGTTACGACGAAAAAAGTGACATAAAACAGGTAAAAAATATACTTTTTTTAATGTTGCATTAGGAAAAAAACATCACAATTTAATAACGATATCAATGACAAAGGTGCAATATAAATGAAACAACATTAACACTTTAACAACAATCATGAAACAAACCGACACATCATCGTCGTGAATGACGAACATAGATCCATGCAATATCACAATAAAAAGCGGCCCGTAATCAGAGCATTTATACAATTAATCTTGACGCATATACATCACGACTCAATCATTGAACTCTTCTCATAGGGATAATCATTAGATAACATAACAAATCATAAGGATCAACAACATCCATTCCATTAGTCCATCATTCCTAAAATCATTAACCAGGGCACAAGGGTAATCATCATCTTTTTCATCACACATCGACATTAATTCCTGGCGCAAGAAAACAATTCTAAACAACCATCTAGCAATGTTGACTATTGAATGCACGGGAGAACTCTAACTTTTAAAACAATCCTTCATCAACAAAAATTTTCAAGCGCACGCGAATCTAACTTCTAAAATAATCAACCACCAACATATTAAATACTCAATGCGTACATGAATCAACTTTTAAAACATTAATCCATCAAAATAAAATAATTAATGCGCATGTGAATCAACTTCTAAAACAATAAACCATCAACATAAAATAATCAATGCGCATGTGAAAACAACTACATAACTCCTCATGTCAGCATTAATTTCATGACACAAAACTTATCATCAACTTCGTCTCCAAGGCTCGACATTAGTCTAGTTATCGATCATTCATACATCAATCATCTCTAATCATTGTGCGGCAGGAAATTCCTACTACAACAAATATCAATTTAAGAACACAGTTACCACCGAGGTAACCATTGACTAGAGACCAACTACAATTACGGATCTCAAGGACGCAAATTAAGAATACTCATAAGCGTTTACAACACTTAATCCCAACCCATCACCTAAATCTATGGACACTCCCTCTATACTTCCTAAGTTGTGAGGATGGCGTAGACAATAAGCTCATTTTTTTATGATTCCTAAGCCTCCATGATTACCTCAAAAAGGATTGCCTAACAAATACACCCAAGGATTTTGCACAATTTCCAATTCGAACAACTACAACTTAAATAATCCATGCATATTCTAAATCATTAAAGACAAGAGGCTGCAAGGTTGGACAACCAAATAAAATAATTGACCAGCTTAACTCCAATTTTATATCCCACTCAAAGAGAACTAACACTCAGTAATCCTTTTGTCTAAATCTCAGATCGGTCTTATGTGAGGTCTATGAAGAGGAAAAGATACGAGGAAATCCAGGAAGACCCGAGTTAGGAGAATAATATATGCTACCATATCAACATCATTAACTCACTAATTAAAGTTTCTTGAACTTATAATATCAACATCATTTACTCACTAATTAAAGTTTCTTGAACTTATAAATCATGTTGTTTCCACTATCTAGCTCAATGAGTTTAAAGAGACTCTTTCAAGGTGTAGTGTCAAAAGTCACAAATTCAAATAAACGATTACCAACATCCAAAATGTTAATAGTATTCAGGCTGACCAAACTTGACTCTTCTATCCTTAAAATTATTTTATCAAAAATAATATTTTTCCTAAACATTTTCTTTTCTTGGATATTACATTTGACAATCAGATATTTTTCTTTGAAGCTTGCTAATATAATTTTCAGATTTGTTGTAAACAAACTGTCACATTTTATAAATCTTTATATGAATTACTTCTAAACTGTTGTCCAGAATTTTAATCTCAAACCTAAAAACCCTATTGTAAAACCCTAGAATCAATTTTGGATTCAAAGATTACAAAATGAAAGAAATAAGACATGATCTCTAAAGGTTTCTAAGTGGAAAGTTACTAGGCTATTTATTTATATATTTATATAGTAACCAGAATTTAAATAGAGGAAGTGCACTTGAAGAACAAGATATGTGTATTTTATTTTTTTTATTTAAAGGGTGAATTTGCGCAGAGGGTACCTGCAACCTGAGTCTTAAAAGGAAAGGAACCAAGCATCGAGCCATTAAGGAGGAGGATGCTCGAAGAGATTCCATACTGCAGGGAGAAAATTTTGGGGCAGAGGTAAAGGAGGCGGGTTGGGCAGAATGCTCCACACACAAAGGTAAGGGAAATCTTGTTGGGCGAATTGCTCCACGCAGAGATAAGGGAAAGCTTGTTGGGAGAGTTGCTCCACACAGAGGTAAAATTGTTTATGCTGGGCGAAATTTAGGAACGGACAGCTGGGTAAGGAGCCAAATTAAACAATGCTTGTTCGCTTTCAATCATGCCCGCGTTGGGAACCTCATGCTCTAAGTAGGAAACAAATTTAAAGGGAAAGGGGACAGGTCTCACACGCACAGGGATCCCACAGTTCTGTTGGGTGAGAGCAGTTTGAAACCATGACCACTCTCCTCTCTCCTGTGGTGTCTAACACAAGGTTTGTTGTAAAAATAAAAAAAAAGAAAATTCCAAGCACCCATTCTCTACGTAGTCTCAATTCCTATTTCAATCTTGTTGTGTAAAATACAAAAACGAAGGCTTCATGCAAGCAATTCTCAACACCTAGGCTCAATTTCGATTCAATCTCGCTATGTAAAATACAAAAATGAAGGTTTCATGCAATCAATTCTCAACACCCAGGCTCAATTCTTATTTCAATCTTGTTGTGTAAATTACAAAAATGAAGGCTTCATGCAAGCAATTCTAAATACACAGGGAAGGTGCAACTGATGTTTTGACTTGCTATGAAATCAAAAGAAAATGAAATCTCCAATCCATTAACTCAGCATCTACAGTCTCCTCTTAAGACAGCATGAACAAGAGGTCAAGAGACATCAAGAAGTTGTAATGTAGCACACGAGATCAGAAGGAAGCAACCCTCTAACAAATTGATATTCAAGGGACAACCAGTACTTTTAAAAAGAAAACCATAGCAAGAACAAAGTTGCAACTTATTTTAGGCTCCCATATATATATTTTCAACTCCATGCAATCCTCTGAAAGGAAAACTACATGAGACGTAGGCGTAAGGGGAGGGTATCCCAAGTTCTCGAATTTTTGAGCGATCTCAACAAGAAAAAAAAAGTAGAGATCCATGAGGCGCAGAGATATATGGAAAGAATCCAGAGCGCAGAGATATAAATTAGTTTTACGAGCTAGGAGAAAAAGAGGCAAACCCTCAAGCATAGAAAATAAGAAAAATCAAGATGCAACGATAAAACAAAAGGATTCCAAGGTGCAAAGATCAAAATTTTCCAAGGCATTAAGAAATGTTAACCAAAGTGTTGAGATAGAAAAGTAAACCAATCCATCAAGAATAATCCCAGCTAACCACATCAAGTGATCTTGCCAACCATACCATAAATTAAACGATTTCAACAGCATATGAATCTATGTACAATTTCTAACTAAATTACAACTGCAAGTTTAAAAGCGTACTATAGCCGAAGAGGAAGGATCTGAAGGGGTTGTCCCATGCTTACGCTCCGTCGAGCTCCTTCTTGCTAACCGCTGAGACCTCACTAGTACCTCCCATCCAATGCTAGGGGTACTCTTCTTCCCCTTGAGCCCTCGAGACGAAAAAGGGCCACGCACACAAACCAGAGAAAGCTAGCTCTCAACTCACCTCGCAAGGTTGAGCTACCACTCTCCATCCGAGCTGGGTATCCCAACTCCCACAAGAAAAATAAGTCAAGAGAAATATCTGGCAGCGTAAGCCTACGCATACCAGTCGTGATCCATTCCCCTCCTCTCCTATTTCTTTTATAGAGTTCTCTTAGTTAACTAGTTGCCAAATGCAAATTTAATTCTTTTTACCAAATTTTTATTAAGAAAATTTTCCCCTGTACACTTATCACCCAATCCCTTAGTTGCACCAGAAATTAATTTAATTTGTCAATTTCCCTCACCCACCTAAAAGCATTCCTAAAAATGCTCCTCGATGTCACTTTATTCCCTCACATTCCCTTAATGACTAACGCCTTTATTAAAGCTTAGTTGAGTTCAAAATTGGAAATTTATCTAGACTAGATTCCCTTCTATGTTCCACATTCCTTTTGAATTTAAGTTTCCCCTGTTTGGTCTAAGTTCCAAATTAGCAAGTTTTTCACATAGCCAACAATTAATTTTTTTGGATAAATTATTTCTCCTTTATTTTTTTTAAGTTTTATTTTTATTCACAGCCCCCGCCCCCTCCCCCCCCCTTTATTAGTTGATTAATTAGTTTTAGTCCTTATACCCCAATTAGACCTACGCTCTAAATTCAACTAGGCTTAGAAAAATTGTTTTTAAAGGAAAATTTTATAATTAATAAACTTTACTCATGCAACATTTATTTTAAGGTTGACCAAGTGAAAATGAGATATTGTTTTCTAGGTACCTAGGTTCATTGAATCACCAGTGTTAAAACCATGACGTGCCCTTCAAGAAACACTACGTGCTCCAAGGGTGCCACTCGCCTTCATTCATGTTTCATTTATGCGACGTGCCCTTGAAAACGCACTACCTACTCCAAGGGTACCACTCACCTTTTGACTGATTTTGGTAGATGTCAAGCCCTTAGAGTCAACACTCCATTAGGTGACCTTGTGGGAGACTAAGGGCCTCTAAGGAATAAGGACCCTGCCTTATTGCATGCCCCTTAGAAAGTTCATGAGTGACTATCTCAGTCTGCCCTCACGACATCATGAATCTCTCGAACTAGGCAATCGTTAACCTACCATTCAAGCCACGATGGGAGTGTCAGTAGGTTGTGGTAGGGTTGCTGCCACACCTCTCCCTCAATATCTCTGGTTGTCGTGCATGACCCCTTTACTCCAAATGTGAGTCTGATTAGCATGCTATCGTCACCCTGCATCCATTAAAAAAACATGTCAGCGATCCAAAATCAACATCATAATATACCCGTCATATGTCACATATGCAATAACAAAAATAATCAAACCATAAACATTCCACTCCTTGACTCAATCTAGAATCCAAGGAAGTCCATCGATGCCATCTTCATCCTCAATCAGTCTAGACTCCTTCACACTCAAGAGAAACTAGACAATATCACTTGTTGATACAAATATAATCAAATAACATATCATCATATCGACAACATCATCATAATCCATAAGTGAAACAGTCAATCATATAAGGAACCAGATCACTTGCACGCAAGTGTCCTCAAAGAATAAGTCCAATCAGGTTTGCGCAAGAGAAGGATGTTACATTAATACACAATTCCCTTATAGTTTTTGCATAAATATTTACATATTTTATTTCTTGTAATAAAGGAATTTTCACATAGACATTTCTTAGTTCTATTTCCAAATCGAATTCATGATGAACACTAGGTTTTTCTAAGGAAATCTTCTATAGGTAGGGAGCAGGTTTGGTCACCTAAGGTTTCTCTGAATGTAAATTACAATATTTTTGTGTAGTGGGAATAATACTTTCTTTAGGTGGGTTATCATTGGTTATTTGGTCAGGAGTTTCATCCTCTTCATGTTCTTCTTCAATGGAAATGGTAGGTTATTTCTTCTAAAGGGCCTTTCTAGATCTCAGGCATATGCCTTGCAATGGTACCGAGGTGATCAAATAATTTTGAAAAGTTTGCAACTCAACATCGAAGACATGTTGAGTTGTTATTTTATTTGGGTTGGGAATTGGCTGTGCAAGTAATTGCATTGGTCTAGGATGGTTTTGATTTGTAGGTAACTGTAACTACTGTGGTAGTTGAGGAATTGTTTGTTGAGGTGGGCTTATTTGTGCTTGCATAAGGAATTGGAAACTGTTGTGGGGCCAAATTCCCATAAGCATTCCCTCACCACCTTCATTGCCAAGGTTGGTTTTGAGTATGTTGTTGGGGCCATGATTTCCAGGGCATCAAAGAATTCCATTGTCTAGGGTAAGAATTATAAGGTGCATAAAATTGTGACGAGGGATCCTATGACATACCTTGTTCTTGTGGTTTCCAAGGCATCTTTTGTGAAACATGCAAATATGGCTCAACCGTCCCATTAATTCCTCAATAAATAGATTGAAGTATTGGCAGTGACGAGAAACTTTCTATTTCATTGTTATCTGCACAAATAGAACAAATTTCCATGTTATTTAATGGGCACTCTCTTAAAGGATACCTCTTCCTACATTGAGCACAAAACATAGTCAAGGTTGCATTTTATTCTTCTTGTTTCTTTCTAATATTTTTAAATGTGTTTAGTTGCGAGCTAATAGTGCCAAGGATATATGTTTTAAATTTTTATAACAAATTGCCTGATTCAATACTTGTGTCTCCTCCTGCAGCAGATTTAGTTTTCTTTGTAAAAGTATCCTTCATTCCCTTACCAGATTTATCCCTACTTTGTGAATATTGTTGGATTACTGAGAGGGGGGGTGGTGAATTAGTAATAGTGTAATTAAAAAAAAAATTCTCCAAATAATCCAAGTGTTATATCAATGTATAATTATTATCCAATAATGAGCAATAAGAAATTAACAATCACACACATACATAGTACAACAGTGTTTTACGTGGAAACCCAAATCAGGAGAAAACCACGGAATGCTTTATCTTATATGTCTTAAAGAATTACATTCATTGGAAGCACCAACTTCCCTTGTTTTCCAGCTGCAATTGGAAGGAGGCTCCAACCCCCTAGTTTCTCAGGCTACAACCTAAGGGAAGATCCAACTCCCCAATTCTCTGGCTACAACCAGAAGGAGGCTACAACCCCCTATGTTCTCTGGCTACAACCGAAAGGTGGCTACAACCACATTTCCTTGCCCCGTCCAACCGCCCTGAAGTAAAATTAGAATGATGGAACCACTGTCACACTATCACTGTGAGATATATCGATGTAAACACGTACCAATAAACCTGAACCATGCATCAACATGTACCTCAACTTGTAATTAACCTATACCATAAACAAGTGCATCAACCATGCACCAAATTGTACCAAACAATCTGTAATCAACCTATACCATAAACAAGTGCATCAACCATGCACCAACCTGTACCAAGCAAACTATAATCAACCTATACCATAAACAAGTACAACCAACCATGTACCAAGTATGTACCAATCATGTGTCAAGTACTCATGAACTATGACTCGTCAATATGTACCAACATCATCAACTATACACCTCATGTATGTGCCAACTCATCAACTACTTATCTCAAGCATGTACCCAACTTGTACCTCAACCAAAATCCCTCATCAATTTCATCATGCAAATATGATTTGTAACTCTTGAATAGACCTGGTGTATATGATCACATACCTTCAAACCTTCCTTAACGTTAACAACAAGAGACTATCATTTTCATCAAACGTTTATTTAGTCTCGCAAGACTAGTTTTGGATTAGTCAACAACCCTAAATTGAAATAATCATAACTTTGTACCTCTAATGAATAAAGATCTAAAAATGATACAAAGTGTTCTTCAGTGTGTGTAATGCAATTCCTCTAGGTTTCACTACTTGGAACCTCTCAGAAAATGAGTTATGGAAAAAATGGCACACCTTGCTGAATTTTGGCTTATTCTAGCGAGTGGCCTTGTAGAGAATGCCCCGCATGGAATATTTGTTGAATTGATATGAAACTATTAAATATAATACTAAAGATTGTACTCTAACCAACACATTTGTTCTTACTAAATTTGGATCTGTTATGAATAATTTATGACGTTTTTACCTGAAACACTTGTTTTTTACTAGTTTCAGGACTAGCCACAAACCCTATTTTCCACAAAGTGTAACTCAAAAACTACAATGACCCACAAGCTGAATGTTTTACCAAAGATACTTGGATATTTTTCCTCAATGTCATAGGAATTTCACGGTCTGAATCATTGTATAAAAAACGTTATTACGAAAATGGTGAGATGACCTGAAAAAAACATACTTTAGAAAGCATCATCAAAAGAATTTATCCTTCCTTGAATTCCGGCCTTCTTTTCTTCACTTTCCTCAGAAATTCGGCTTATATATGCTTTGGTTACCTCAGACACCTATAGGTATTCAATATTCTCAAGTGTATCTTAAATGAGAGAGCCTTGCCTCTTATTTATACTCTCCAAGTAGCTTCCTTAAAAACATCTTCTAGGTCACTTTGCCCACTTTCCTTATTTTTGGGTTAACTCACTTCTAGTTTCTCCATTAAATTTATTATTGAATTTATTTATTTTTTATTCACTTTGAATTATAGTACACTCATCACTTCACTTTATTATTTACCTTTTAAAATCTCTTAAACCACTTTGACTACTTTGACCTTTTAGGGCTTCTAGATGACATATGAGGGTCCTCCAACTTCGTAAAGCCATAACTCTCAAACCGCGAGGATTTATTGACATTACACATACCACCAGATATGGAATGACATGTACTATCCTATAGAATAGTATTACCTAAAAGTATATAAAAAATCATACCATTATCCATCAAACAAACTTGGGTCCATTACCCAAACCTGGGTTCTCCAACTTCTCATGGCCATAACTCTCTAACCGTGAGGAGTTATGTGACGTTCCACATACCACCAGAAATGGAATGACAAGAAGTATCCATATAGGATAGTTTCACTGACAAATTCACTATAGTTCATCTCATTATTCCAAAAATAAGAATGGTTTCTCTAACTATACTTCTAGGATAACTCAATCTACAAAGCGTCTTCCCGTGAGGTCTTTCACCATAAGGGGACCACTTTGGAGTTCATCCATTTCTACTTATTATCAACCGTGGAAAGACAATAACAAGTCTTCTTTACATCAAACAATCTTGGGTCCATTACCCAACCTTTGTGCTACGAGGCTTTCTTCAAGGGTTGACATCAATGACAACCAACCTTAATCCACAATCTCCCCCTTTGGCATTGATGGCAACACTCTGATGCAATACTGAAATCATATCACTCATGCC
>ML783593.1:851153-864101 GCA_009831015.1 Picea engelmannii
ACATATATTATAAGACATATAATATAAGCATTGAAAAAACATTCATTTTGGAGTAGAAATAAGTCCAAGTCTCTGGCGAAGATATTCAAAGGATTCCCGTGGAAGAGGTTTTGTGAAGATGTCTGCCACTTGTTCTTTTGTGCCCACATACTCAACTCTGATGTTCTTTTCTACAACCTGCTCTCGTAGAAAGTGATACTTTATTGGAATGTGCTTTGTCTTGGAGTGCATCACTAGATTCTTTGAGATATTAATGGTGCTTGTATTATCACAATAGATTGGAATGGGATCATCATACTCAACCTGTATATCTGTAAGAGTTTGTTTCATCCAAAGAACCTGTGTACAACATGATGTTGTTGCAATATACTCTGTCTCGGCTGTAGATAAACATATTGATGATTGTTTCTTTCTTAGCCATGATACTAAACATTCACCCAAGTAGAACGCTGCTCCATTGATGCTTCGTCAGTCATCAATACAACATGCCCAATCTGCATCTGTGTAGGCAATAAGTGATAGATCCTTTCCTTTTGGATACCATAATCCAAACTCTTCTGTTCCTTTGAGATATCTGAAAATCCTCTTCACTGCTAACACATGTGGCTCCTTTGGTGTTTCTTGAAATCATGCCACCTATCCAACTACCTGCATTACATATGGTCTGGATGTTGTCACATATAGTAGGCTACCAATCATTGACCTGTATTGTCTCTGATCTGTAGACTTCGAATCATCATCTTTGCTCAACTTGAAACTGGTTTACATGGGAGTGATAACTGGCTCGCAATCTTTCATTCTTAACCTCTTTATCATTTCTCTGATATACTTGATTTGAGAAATAAAGATTCCTTGGTTGCTTTGACGTATCTGAAGTCCCAAAAAGAAGGATATTTCTCCAAGTAATGACATTTCAAATTCATTATGCATATCTTTTGCAAATTTTTGGCTTAACCTGTCATCATCACTACCAAAAATAATATCATCAACATAAACTTCAATAAATAAAATATTACCTTCACTTACCTTGATGTAGAGGTTGTTGTCCGCACTTCCTTTTCCAAACACTATTTGCTGCAGATAATTATCCAGTCTAGAGTACCTATACTTGGTTTGATAAATAAAAATTCCTTGGTTGCTTTGATGTATATAAAGTCCCAAAAAGAAGGATATCTCTCCAAGTAATGAAATTTCAAATTCATTATGCATATCTTTTGCAAATTTATGGCTTAACCTGTTATCATCACTACCAAAAATAATATCATCAACATAAACTTCAATCAGTAAAATATTACCTTCACTTACCTTGATGTAGAGGTTGTTGTCTACACTTCCTTTTCTGAACACCGTATGTTGTAGATACTTATCCAATCTAGAGTACCATGCTCGAGGAGCCTACTTTAGACCATACAAGGCCTTCTTTAATTTACACACATAATCTGTGTTCTTTGACAATTGAAATCCTTCTGGTTGTTTAATGTAGGCTTCTTCTTCTTCAAGTTCCACATTCAAAAAAGCTGATTTTACGTCCATCTGATATACTTTATCATTTTTGGAGCATGCATAGGCTAAAATCAACTAGATTACTTCCATTCTGGCAACTGGGGAAAATGTCTCTTCAAAGTTGATTCCTTCAATCTATACATATCCTTTACATACCAATCTAGCTTTGTTCCTTGTAACTTGTCCATCTTCATTTAATTTATTCCTGAAAACCCATTTTGTGTCGATCACATTCTTATTCTTTATTCTTGGAACCAATTCCCAAGTGTCATTTTCTCTATTTTATCCAATTCTTCAATCATGGCGTTATTCCAAAATTCATCCTTGTTGGCTTATTCAAAACAATTTGGTTCAATTGTAGATAAGAGGGCTAGGTTTGTTTGTTCCCATGAACGGATTTTTCTTCTAGTCTCAACTCTTGCATCTTTATTTCCAATAATCTGATCTGAAGGATGATTCTTTTGTACTCATTCGCTAGGTGTATTTGGAGATACTTGTTGAACTTGCTCTTCTGTTTCTATCATATTCTCTTCATCTTCCTCTTCTACTTCATCTTCTTCTTCTTCTTCTTCTTCGAAAATTTGTTCCATTGATTTATTTTTTTCTTCATTTTATTCTGGTCTGCTTGTTTCATCAATTGTTACGTTGATTCTTTCCACAACTTTGTTCAATCTTATATTGTAACACTTGTATGTTTTCTTTGTACTTGAATAACCAACAAGTACTCCTTTGTCCACACGATATTCAAACTTTCCCATTCTGCCATCTTCTCTTTTGATGTAGCATTTGCTTCCAAAAACTCTGAAGTGCTTCACATTTGATGGTCTTCCTTTCCATATCTCGTAGGGAGTTTTATCAGTGTTGTTTCTGGTCATTACTTTGTTTTGAATGTGAACTGTTGTATGCACTTCCTTTGTCCAAAATATATCTGTCAATTTGGAATCCATTGGCATTGTTCGAGCCATTTCCTATATTGTTCAATTCTTTATTTCAACAACTCCATTCTGCTAAGGTGTCCTAGAAATGGAGAATTGCCTTTTTATTCCCTGACTACTACAGTAGTCCATAAATTTCTTTGAATTGAAATATCCTCCATTATCAGATCTCAAGCATTTGATTCTTGAATCCATCTCATTTTCAACCATTTCCTTGTAGATCTTGAAGTTTTCAAAAGCTTCTCACTTGTTCTTGAGAAAGCAAAATGCAGTCATTCTTGTATAATCATCAACTAATAACATAAAGTATCTCTCACATTTTAATCCCTTTGTTGTAGTTGGTCCAACTAGATCAGTATGCACAATTTCCAGTTGTCTTGTTGTTTAATATTCCTTTGATTTAAACGTAGTCTTTGTTTTCTTTCCTTATTGACAATGCTTGCATAAAGTGTTGGTTGGTTTCGTGATCTGGGGCATTTCTCTGACTGCTTCTATTTTGTTGACTTTGACAAGGTTATCAAAATGCATGTGACCCATTCTTC
Source organism: Picea engelmannii (assembly GCA_009831015.1). Classification (NCBI taxonomy): domain Eukaryota; kingdom Viridiplantae; phylum Streptophyta; class Pinopsida; order Pinales; family Pinaceae; genus Picea; species Picea engelmannii. The sequence goes on from ML783593.1 coordinate 854,134, forward strand.
TGTGCCATAGCCAAATTTCATCTTTCTTTTTTAGACAACACTTTTCATTTCCAATTTCACTTAACACATATATGTTGTTTGAAGTTCTTGGAGTTGTACCGAGCAATTTCCCTGAACCTTCTCTTCTTATCTCACACTTTTGTGAATCGAAAGTAACTTTATGACCTTGTTCACACATTTGACTCACACTTAGAAGATTATGTTTCATATCTTCTACCAGTAGAACATTTTGTGCCTTTTTATTCTTGTTCTCCATTCAGACTATGCCTTCTCCAATGATTTTGGATGAATTATCATTTTCGAAGGAGACTGGTCCATTTATTTCCTTTCGCAATGTAAGAAATTTATCTCTATCACCTATCATGTGTTTTGAGCACCCACTTTCAACATACCAACCGTGTTTCTTCTTCTTAGCTTGTAGAGCGACTGTGCATTCTTCATTGCTATATTGATCTTGCTTTCTTATCCATGTCGTTTTATGAGGTTCTTGTATGTGATTGTTGTTATTTTGTTGAGGTTTTTTAGGAGGGACTGTCATTCTGTAATTTTTGGCCACGTGTCCAAAATTATTACATTTATAACATTCCACTTCAGTGCTCAAAGATTCAAACCTGTTGTAACTTATTCTTTGTGTTTCACTAGGTCTTCTTGAGTAACCCCTTTGTGCATGAATCTCAAAGATGTTATTGTTCCTGTTGTTAGCTCTGTAATTCATAGCTTTATGTCCAAAATTATTACATGTATAACATAAACCAAAAAGTATAGTTTGATACCTGGGAGTCGAATATCTTCTGAAAGAAGGTTCTCTTATGAATCCTTCTTCTTCTTGAGGCCTATTCATTTGTTATTGATTCTGAAATCTAAATCTTATCGGTGGAGGAGTGTCCCTGTAATCTTCCTTGTACATATTCCTGTCCCCTTTGATTGTTTTTGCATAGCTTTTTGGATTTGTTTATTGCTCTGTTGTTTTGGAGCTTGATCCCTTTTCTATCTGATTGTATCCAAGTCCAGACTTGTGAAGATGAGATTTTTTACTGTTGATAATGTCATCCAGAACTTTTGAGCTATTCTGCATATTTTTCTTTTGAATATCCTTTCTTAGTGTGACAATCTCTGCTTCCAAGTTTCCAATGATCTTGTCCTTTTCTTCTAGTTGTTCTTTGAGTGCTTCTTAAATTCTTTTATATTATTCTACTTGAACCTTCAATCTTGTGATCATTTGTTCTATTTCTCGAGTGTCCTTTTTCTTGTCTAGTTCTTCTTGTAGTTTCTTTTTTTCCTTTTTTTCTCTTCTGGTAACTTCTATGGCACACATTAATTCTTCTCGATAGTCAACTTTTGCCTCTTCAATTTCATCTTTGACTTCTTCATTTCCTTCTTCGGCTTCTTCATATTCTTCTTCGGAGTCTTCTTTGTCAGAATCTTTTACTGCCATGAATAGAACTCTTCATGTCTCACTGTCATTGATTTCATCTTCATCTAATGATGAGATTCCTTCTTTGATGCATGAGTTTTTCTTGAAATCTTTATTTGTAGTTCTTTTGACTTTATATGTGTATTTGCCTTTTGAGTAACCTTCATCATTTCTCTTTTTCTTATGATGACATTTGTTAGCAAAATGACCAATACCATCACAATTAAAACAAATTAAAGGAAGCTTACCTCTATACCTGCCATTGGTTCCCTTGTTCAGTATTTTGAAGAAGTTGGCCACTTCTTCATCATCTTCCGAGACATCATTGTTGCTGCTATATTCTTCTTGTTTCTTTTTCTTTTACTTTGATCTTTTGGATGCTTTGAAGGCTGCTTCTTTTACATCTGGATTTTCCTGTTCAGTTCTCATTTCATATGCTGTGAAGATTCCATGCAGTTCATCCATTCTTACTGAGTTAAGATCCGATATTTATTCTAATGTTGATATCTTAGGGTTGAATCTCATAGGAAGAGATCTTAGTACCTTTTGAACAATTACAAATTTTTTGATTTCTTCTCCCAATCCTATGATTGCATTCACTGTTTCGTCAACTCTTACGAAGTAGGCTGCAATATTCTCATCTTCCTTCATTTTTAGTTGTTCGAACTGACCTCTTTAAGTTTGAAGTTTTGTTTCTCTGACTTTTGTGTCTCCTTCATAAATATTTTGAAGCTTCTCCCCAATCTCTTTGGCATATTTACAATGTGCAACTTTGGTGAATATTGTTTCACTGAGACCATTCAAAAGTACATTTGTAGCTTTGGAATTATTCTAACCAAGTTTCACTGATTTTTCATTTGTTGGTGGAACTATTGGTACTGTGTATCCATGTACAACTAATTGTCAAATTTCAAACCCTTGTGCTTGTATATATGTCTTCATCCTTATGCTCCAAAAAGCATACTTATGTCCATCAAAGTGTGGTATTCAATTTTTATATGAGTTGATACTCTCCATGATCTACCTTTCAGTGGTTAAACTAATTTCTTAAGGAACCTTCTCTGATACCAATTATTGGATTATTGAGAGGGGGGGTGAATCAGTAATAGCGTAATTATAATCGTTTTTCTCCAAATAATCCAAGTGTTATATCAATGTAGAATTATTATCCAATAATGAGAAATAAGAAATGAACAATCACACACATACACAGTACACCAGTGTTTTATGTGGAAACCCAAATTGGGACAAAACCACGAAATGTTTTATCTTATATGTCTTGAAGAATTAGCACCAACTTCCTTTGTTTTCCAACTGCAACTGGAAGGAGGCTCCAACCCCCTAGTTTCTTACGCTACAACCTGAGGGAAGCTCCAACTCCCCAATTATTTGGCTACAACTAGAAGGAGGCTACAACCCCCTACTCTCTTCGGCTACAACCGAAAGGTGGATACAACCACCTGTCCTTGCCCCATCCAACCACCCTGAAGTAAAAGTAGAATGATGGAACCATTGTCACACTATCACTATGAGATATACCACTGTAAAAAAGTACCAATAAACCTAAACCATGCATCAACCTATACCTCAACCTATACCATAAACAAGTGCATCAACCATGTACCAACCTGTACCAAACAATCTGTAATCAACATGTACCATAAACAAGTGCATCAACCATGCACCAACCTATATCAAACAATCTGTAATCAACTTGTACCATAAAAAAGTGCAACCAACCATGTACCAAGTATGTTCCAATCATATTTCAAGTACTCATCAACTATGACTCATCAATATGTATCAACATCATCAACTATACACCTCATGTATGTGTCAACTCATCAACTACTTGTCTCAAGCATGTACCCAACTTGTACCTTAACCAAAATCCCTCATCAATTTAATCATCCAAATATGATTTGTAACTCTGTAATAGACCCGGTTTATATGATCACATACCTTCAAACCTTCCTTAAATTTAACAACAAGAGACTAGCATTTTCATTAAACGTTTCTTTAGTCTCACAAGACTAGTTTTGGATTAGTCAACAACCGTAACTTGAAATAATCATAAATTTGTACCTGTAATGAACAAATATACAAAAATGATACAAAATGTTATTCAGTGTGTTTTTTGCAATTTATCTAGGTTTCATTGCTTGGAACCTCTCAGAAAAGGATTTATGGCAAAAATGGCACACCTTGCTAAATTATGGCTTATTCTAGAGAGAGACCTTGTAGTGAATTCCCCGCACGGAATGTTTGTTGAATTGATATGAAACTATTATATAGAATACTATAGACTTTAATCTAACCAACACATTTGGTCTTATAGAATTTGGATCTGTTATGAATAAGTTATGACATTTTTACCCGAAACACCTGTTTTTGACTAGTTTCGGGACTAGCCACAAACCCTATTTTTCACGGACTATAACTCCAAAACTACAATGACCCACAAGATGAATTTTTTACCATAAATACTTAGATATGTTTCCTCAATGGAATAGCAATTTCACAGTCTAAACCATTCTATAAAAAAATGTATTGTGAAAATGGTGAAATGACCTGAAAACAACATACCTTAGAAAGCATCTCAAAAGAATATATCCTTCCTTGAATTCTGGTCTTCTTTTCTTCACTTTCCTCAGAAATTAGGCTTATATATCCTTTGGTTACCTCAGACACCTATAGGTATTCAATATTCTCAAGTTTATATTAAATGAGAGAGCCTTGTCTCTTATTTATACTCTCCAAGTAGCTTCCTTAAAAACATCTTCCAGGTCACTTTGCCCACTTTCCTTATTTTAGGGTTAACCCACTTCTAATTTCTCCATTAAATTTATTATTGAATTAATTTATTTTGTATTCACTTTGAATTATAGTACACTCATCACTTCACTTTATTATTTACCTTTTAAATATCTTAAACCACTTTGACTACTTTGACCTTTTGGGGCTTCTAGATGACATATGAGGGTCCTCCAACTTCGTAAGGCCATAAATATCAAACCGTGAGGAGTTATGTGGCGTTCCACATACCACCAGAAATGGAATGACATGTACTATCCATATAGAATATTATTACCTGAAAATATATCAAAAATCATACCGTTATTTGTCAAACAAACTTGGGTCCATTACCCAAACCTGGGTTCTCCAACTTGTCATGGCCATAACTCTCTAACCATGAGGAGTTATGTGGCGTTCTACATACCACCAGAAATGGCATGACAAGCAATATCCATCTAGGATAGTTTCACTAAAAAATTCACTAGCGTTCATCTCATTATTCCACAAATAAGCATGGGTTCTCCAACCATACTTCTAGGATAACTCAATCCTCAAAGCATCTTCCCGTGGGGCTTTCACCATAAGGGGACCACTTTGGATTTCATCCATTTCTACTTATTATCAACCATGACAAGACAATAATGAGTCATCTTTATAGAAAATAATCTTGGTTCCATTACCCAACCTTTGTGCTAAGGGGCTTTCTTCAAGGGTTGGCATCAATGACAACCAACCTTAATCAAGAAATATCTCCTGCATAAATCACAAATTTATGAAAATGATAAGTGAGAAACATAACTAGAACCCATAATATTAAGCACTTTGATATATCATTATTGTATTCCTTTCAGAAAAATAGTTCTGATTATATCATCATTTAGTGTACTATGTTTAGTCTTCTGAAGGTTGTATATGAATCTCTCAACTTAGTCTTCAAGACTTTTCTCTTCATGTTGTTGCATATTAAAGATATCATTTTTTGAGACTCTAGTTCTACAATAATCTTGGTATTTCTTAAGAAATGTGGTTTCCATATCTTCCCAAGATCTAATAGTATATTCCCCAAGTCCCATAAAACATCTCAAAGAAGAACCTTTCAAAGTTGCAGGAAACAACTTTAGATTTTGAGCATCATCCACATAACTGTAACTTCGACACTAAATATCAAATTCAAACAAAAAGGCTTTCATATATTTAGTAATCATACCTCTAAAATTTGCCAAGGCCAATGGAGGAATGTTCTTCATATTCACATTTGGTCCCAATTCAAGGTTAGGGAATCCAAAGGTTTCCTCTCCTTCTGATTCTACATTCATTTCTTCTTCATATGCCATATTGCCAAACAAGATGAAATTAATTAGCTTTGGTTTTGTGTCCCAATTTGGTGAGAAGGGTGGCTCAATAATTGGATTTTGGTGGATAACGAAATTATCCCCAATATGTTATTATGGTATTCCTTATACTGTTGTAGATTCAATCTGTGATATGACCACATTCTATGATAATCTGGAAAGAATGGTAATGTGTCTGGGATGACAGCCTGACTTGATGTTGGATTAACACCTAGAATCAGCTCACTAATCTGGCTATATTTAGCTCCTTTGTTCACGATTTCCTCTTGTTCTCCCTGCACCTTCTCAATAGTAGTTTCCAATTGTGATAAAGTCAACTTTGGGGTCAATTTTGGTGCAAAACCTTCTTCCTCTTAAGAATAACTACATGTATATATTTCATCAAAATTAGTAGGGGGATCATAGTATTACCAAAAAAATCACTTTGAATTTTAATTTTTGACTTAAGGAACCTACCGTTTCTATTTCTAGGCCTAACCATTAGTTAAACACATGACATAAAATGGTTTTGAAAGACTCACTAAAGTGAATGTGGTGGGCTAGAACCCTTTCAAAAATTATGAATGAAGGATGCCTTTGCATCTTATCATATTTCCTCCACCAAATCTTCAAGGTAATTAAAAATCAAATGGAAACAACTAACTAGAAAACTATTCTTCTAACAGTTACCTTTTAACAACTCTCGAGCAATGGCGCCAACAATGTCGGGTTGTTTATTTATTTTTTAATAAACCCTATTGCATAAATTGTCAATCAAGCAAGGCTCAAGCAAGATCTTTCCATTTATTTTAACATATTCATTTAATCAGAGAAAATTGTTAAAGATCACAATAAAATCAATTACCAGTCTCTTGGATCTGATATCATAAAGAGAATGAAGTACACTCTTTCACCTTAAGTGTTCATGTACTTATAAAAAATGATTGATTCAATTCCCAAAATATTTTGATGACAATGATATCTCAAAGTGTATTAAATCGCAATGACATAAAAAATATGCAGAAAGTGAGATATCAAACCAACTAAAAGTTGTAATCAAGCAACGAAGTGTATCTACCAAATGAGAAATAAGGCAAGCATTGATATATCTAAGTATAAAGTAGTCTAGAGGTATATTGTTGATAAAGTGATCTAAACCAAATTGAAATTGCAAACTAAGATAACTAGATAAAATACAAATTAGTTGTGCATTCCATATTGGTGGGCCCTTTCCAACTGGCCAACGAACTTATATACTTACATTCACATGATTATAAAGACACCATTAATTAGAAATTAAAGTTTCATTAAGAATGATGTGTCCAATCTACAACAGTCAGATCAATCCATACATATTGCACTATGATAACAAATATCAAAAAATCACATAGGTCTCTCAACAACTTCGATTCAACAATTCAAAAAATGTTACCATTACATTACATAATAGATTAATATATAGGAAAATCCCAATTGAAGAGATGAATTTGATCACATGTACTCTCATGGACTAGAGCATAAATAATAGTCATGCTAACAATCAAATAACCAGCTAGAAAAGGTTAACTTACTCTGATCTCGTATAACCATCGAGACAAACTTGGAAAATGTGGGAAACAAATAGATCGACCTTTTATCTCGTATACTATTTGTATGAAATGAAATGCATACAAATAATATCTCTGTCATTATGGAGCGTGAACTCGCTAATGACCTTTGAATAAGAGAATGTTAACCACACAGTTTGATCAAAGCCTCATGCTTGCTTGAATAAACATAGGTGCGAACCAAGGAACACACACCATGCCAATATCTCAACATTTAAAACCCATGTGGCCATTTTTCATTTGGGAAGGCGCATATATGCCAACCAACGATTTCTGGTACCAGAAGTGTACTAACGGTACAAGAACTGAACTAAACAATTCTTCATTAGTAATGTTAGCTTAAAAACCCATTTCAATCTATTAAAGACTTAGGAAATGAAATGAAATGAAATAAGGAACATTTACCTCTAAATGCTTGTTGAAGGGTTTCAAGCTTAGAAACATAGAAATTTAGGATAATATGGTCAGGTTCCAAGTACAAAAGTAGGATGATAGTGGAAAAAGGGGCAATTGATTATGACAAAATGGGAGGCCAACATAATCGACTATGTCGATTCCAAATATATAATTAAAAAAAAAATTGTTGTTTACTATTTTTAATTTATTTTTTCTTGACATATATCAGAATCCAAAAATACATACCTATTTTATTTCTTGTATAAATTTTTATCAACTTAACCACTTTTAAAATAAGTTATATACCATACTAGAATTTATTGAGATCTACAATCTAAAAATAAACAAAATCTTGTTTGATAATGTTAATGCCCTCTTACCCCACAATAACGCAAGGCCTTGCAATTTCATGGACATAATGACTTTCGTGTTTTTAAAATAAGAAAATTAATATTATAATTTTGAAAAAATACTATGCACTAGAACAACGCGTTCTCTACAATTCTACATTTTTTTTAAGGAAATTCCATCATTAAGGTACTTAACACCTACACAACCGGAAACATGTGAATTATATATTTTCCTTGAAAAATAACATATTGCTAGAAAAAATCAAATTTCACATAGTTATATACAAATTCTATAAATCAAAATTATATATTGGAAAAGCTAATTCAATTTCCTATATTTCATCATTTTATACCATATTCAAATTCATTGTAAAAGTACATTGAATAATCCCTCTAAGTTAATGGATTGTTGTTTTTCCATGTTTTTATTGTCACTAACATGTCATGAGAGACCATCATTAGCTTGCACCCACCCTGCATATTTCATGAAGAGCAACTTAACCATTTAAATGTATTTTTGAAGGGTACACAATCTTCTAAAATATCATGATACTACTGCTACCGGTAAAATGTACCTTACATAACATTGTGCTATGTACTGATAGTATATTATTACGTAACATTATGTTATGTATCTATGATTATGTATTATACTATGTAACTACCAACCATTCTTCTAATAAAAGAAATAAAAAAATCCTTTAAATTAGTGATTTTTCCATGGCTTGCATCCATTCTAACTTTAAGAAATAAAAAAATCATGTTGTGAGGTATGATGTTGTGAGGTATGATAGAGATGCATTTGCAACAAACCAAGTAATGTTGTCATGTGGGTAACACTTACATCATCATATATTGTCTTCAATTTTTTTTATAATACTTCTAGCAAATAGTAATAGTAATACTATCTATTAGCCAAGTATATATACAAATAGAAATAAAAATATTTTTTAAAAGAGAGATTTGATATGCACACCTAATATAGAAGCTGCTATGTAGAAAGATAAAAAAAAAAAGGAAATCATAGATTTACACATAACTAGAAATACTAGAAATATAATATTTACATTAAAATATTGTTATAATGTTAATATAAATATATTATAATCAAAATTGTATTTTTTTTTTATATATCTATAATATCTATATAAGTTTGAGTTATGGGCTTGATAGATTCAGAGTTTAAATAGATCTAATTTAGAGGAGTTGGCATAAAAATGATAAGTCTTGTCTAAATCACTGGAGAATAGAGGAGGATGTCATTATCAAGAAAAATGATAACATTAAAAATTCTATCAAATACAAATTTAAGGAGAAATTATGATGTCATAAAGAAATAGAAGATAAGATAAAATCAAGATAGTATTACGCGAAGTTTCTTACTATTAATCTAGAAGATCAAAAGTATATTTTTGTTATAGCTAGTTTAAATAAGAAACTCAACATTGTTAAAATAAGAACAAACTCTCATGAGCTCCATAGTAAAGTGGGGTATTGGACAATTCCTAAAATGTTGGGATGCATGTTGAATAAATTATTGTCATTGATGTCAAAGGTAAGTATTCAAATATAAATATTCAAAGGAAATTTAACTTTAAAAAATACAAAGTGGAAATGCATTAGAAATAAAGTTATGTGAAAGTGGATTAAATATGAAGTTACATGAAAGTGGATCAAACGTTAAATTATGTAAAAGTGGATTAAAAAGTAAAAGTGGATTAAACATGAAGTTATGTGAAAAGCGGATTAAAAAGTAACTGTGAATTAAAAAGTGAAAGTGGAGTAAAAGTGCAAATGGTATTTGCCCATGATATGTTTAAAAAAAGGGAAATTAATTATTTGTTTAATGAAAGTCATGTCTTTTGTAACATCCCGCTCTGGCGCACTGAGCGAATTTATTCTTTGAGGACACTTGCTCGCAAGTGATCTGAATCATTATGATATTAAAACATTTGTCTTTGATTATGATGCGTCATGGGTAGATGACATGTTGTTTTACTACATTGACATAGACAGGTGCTATTGACTCAGTTTTTCTGAGTGTGCAGGGTTTTGGACCTTGAGGATGCAGAGG
>ML783593.1:864411-876583 GCA_009831015.1 Picea engelmannii
GAAGGGAGTAAGAAATTAAATGAAATCTGTGATAAAATGTAAAGAAGAAATTAATTGTTTTAACTTTTGATAGTTTAAAAAGATACTAAATTAATAATAAAAGTAAAAGAGGTTAATTGGCACATCTGTCATTTCTAGCTCATTAAAAAGGGGAAAGAGGGAAATATAAAAAATTAGGAAACTAGGGAATGAGGAAACATAAAAAGGGAAAGAGAGGAACTCATGATAAAAAGCGGGAAACCAACTTAGGAAAGAATCGACATTTAAGAAACTTCTAATTTTGAACTGATTTAGCAATTTCTTTTTAGAGAAAGCTTTTAAAACCTGTAAGGGAATCTAAGGGACACCTAGGAGTAAATTTAGGGGTAGCTCTAGCTGGGTGAGGGAAATGAGACAATAAATAAATTAAATAAAATAATTATTGGAGGAAAGTGGGGGATGGATGACACTTGTATGATGGAGAATTTTTAAAAGATTTTTATTAAAACTTAAATTAAATGAGATTTAGGGAAAGATGGAAGTTCTAAAACTCCATAAAATAAAGGGAGGAGAAGGAAGAGGGGGATCGGTTGTTAGGGTAAAGTTACGCTGCCGGATTAGTGACTTGACTGATTTACTTGTGGGAGTTGGGATTTCCCAGCTCGGAGAGGAGTTGTAGCTCGGCCTTGCGAGGCGAGCTGGGAGCTAGACGTACCATCTAGATAGTGTGTGGACCCTTTGCGGCTCGGGGGACTAAGGAGGATGCAGAGTACCCCTAGCATTGGCTAGGAGGTACCGGTGTAGTCCCGACGGTCGGCGAGCGGGAGCGGCACGAAGCGCGCGGACGTCATTCGAGGTGGGTGATAAGGCAAAGGTACGCTCGTTATGTTGTAGAGTAGAATGCATTAGGAACTTATGCTTGATCTGTATGTTGAATGTAAGTGGATGAATTCTGCCTTGAGCTTTTGCCTGTTCAATTGATTGCCTAAAATTATTGTGGTCAGCATTCTGGTTTGAGTTTTGTTGTTCCTTGGTTGGATCTTTAAGTTTTGGCATTACTCTTCATGTTGTATTTTCCTAGATGTGGTATATTCACATTTAAAATTATCGTTGTATAGTTTTACAGTCATTGACATTCGCTGATATAGTTATAATGCATGGTTGTTTATACATGGATGCAATGCAATGGTGAATTCGTGTGGTAATAATATAACATTTACTTATGTCATTTACATAGATAATGAGAGAAATTTACTGCGGTAATAAATATAAACATTTACTTATGTCTTTTACTTCAAACTCTTCCAGTAATGGATGTGATGGCAAATTCGCTCGGCAAAGGCAAATTCGTCAGAATTAGATAAGTACCTATTACTTCAGTCATTTACTTAGATAATGAAAAAGAAAAAAAGAAAAAAAAATTGAACTCTTTCTGTATGGATGTAATGCCAACTCGTACTGTAGCAAGTGTATACATATTACTTCTGATTTATTATCTAGATAATGAAAAACGTCGAATTCGTTCTGTGATGGGGGTAAGGGTGAATTTGATCTGGCAAAGCCCATCTTGGACAATTTCGTTGTAACACTGGTTCTGAATTTCGTTCTGGCGTTGGGTATCCATAGATTGTTGTCTGCATATCCACAGATTGTTGTTGTCTGCAATTTTTTGTTTTCCAGTTACTTCATGTACAATGAAGTATACCTCCATCTATTGTATCCATTGGTTCAATTTGATAGCATCAACTTCCTTGGCATATGGCTTGATGTCCACCTTGGCCTCCACAAAAAAATGTACATGTGAGATATTATAACTGCATTCTCTCGTCTCTAACTTAACCTTTCCCTTCACCTCTTTCTTCTTTTCTTATTTCTGGGTGTCTTCATGACTAGCCTCTATTGATGGTGTTTTCGAACATTTCATCGCCAATAGTTGTGACATCATTGATGTCAACATAACCATGTTCAGTTTAAGTCGGTCCAAACTGATCCTGGGATCTTCCTCTTTATCTCCTCCTTGATGTTCTCCAACCATTCGTGGTTCCCTACTTCACTCTAACCATGGCAATAACTCTTGTCCATTTATTCTTTAGTGATTACCGATACTTACCATATAGGTCACACTAGGTGTACTCAAACTCAGGCTCTGATACCATTTGATCTGTAAATGGTAGGCTTATAACCTATCCATTTCATCAACAAGGATGTCACTGCAGTTTAAAATTCTTACAATATTTGTTCCCCAATAGAACAAATGAAAGTTCCTTGTACTGTTTTCATAGGGGTTGCAAGATATGAGTGTTTACAAATGGCATCAAGGCCAATGCCTAATTTCAGAACTATTTGACTTCAATCCTGAGATGAAATCCATTATGCAGAAAGAACACTCTGCCATCACTATATTATAACTTGCACATGCTACAATTTAAACAAAGGCATGGTATCAAGTTTGGAGCATGAATAATGCACCACTAGGTTACAAGGGTAATTTGTGTTTTCTTTAAGCAAATCCCCACTCATGCATCACTCACTCCACTCTAGAAAGGATGGATTCCCACTCAACCCAAGGCTATAGAATAATTCTCAATGCAACACTTAGTGAAGAGGATTCTACGACCTCAGGTAAGATTAGTATCTTGTTTGTGATAGAGAGAGCTTTCTTGGAGAGGGAACACATGCTAAGTAAACAACAACAACAACACACAGTATGTGATGGGAGTTAAAAACACCAGTCAATGAGGAGAGCATCCAACCAAATAGTGAGAAAATCTAGTTAAACAATTTAAAACTCCCAATTCTAAGGAAATGACCCAACAAGGAATAAATTAGCCTATTCATAATTTAGAAACTCCAATTTCTAAGGGAACAAACCAATAAGGAAGAAATCAACATGTTCTTCATGAGTTAGAATGCCCAACTCTAAGGGAATGATGCAGTAGGGAAGAAATCAACCTGTTCACGAGTTAAAAAAGCCTAGAGATACCATATGGTGCGTGGGAATTTCAAAACATGAGCTAACAAGGAACACATCAACTAGCAAAGACAATTCACCTTTGGGAGAGAGAAGGGTTTCTTACAAGAGAGAAAAGTCTTAACAATTACGAAAAACCTGATTTTTCAACCACCTACACTTTTGCAATAGCTTAGGAATACGAACCATCAATTTCCCATTTTTGAAATCACCTAACGATGGAGGAAAAAGAGTTGTTGGGATAGGTATCCACCATTAAACCATTAAACCATTGTGATATGAAGAAAAACCTCCCACACTGAATAAATACTTAGGAAATATTTCAATACCTACTCAACAAAGACTAACAATCTATAGAGCAGCCATTAAAACACAACCAACAACTTCAATAAACCACAAATGCGAGTTAATACAACAAAACACTCAACACACAAAAGAAAACAATGCTCATTGAGACATGATTTACCCTGGAAACCCAAATGGGAATGCCAACATTCAATTGGTTGCCGTTATGCTCTTTATTATACATTAATGGGCAAGTTATAGACTCTATGTTTTAGCTCCATGCTCCTCAACAAGATTTGGGAAACATCCATCTTCTTTCTCAGCTCAAGAACCCCTTCTCCTTCTTAAACAATTAAGTTATAGGAGTCAAGTTCGGCTGGGGGGATAGATGGAAGGTCAAGCATCTCCAACCCTTCAACTTTCCCCAAGCTCGTTTCTCCTCACTTTTTTTTTTCCTTTTGCACAATGGGGAAGAGGTCTCGTGAAAATTGTTATTTTTTTAATACATCATTTTTTCTCTCTTTTACAAGAATCCTTTGCCTTAACTTTACATATTGTTTATGCCTTGTGTTTTTAATTGAATACAGGTGTGGACATCGATCGTGATGGCATGGGGCCCTTCACACCAATAAGCCAGCCTCCATTATCCATAGCATCGAACCTTGCCATTGTTGATCATTCAAAAGCCTATGTTGTAGTCGATTGTTCTTATTCACATCCAATTTGGATCAATGTAAGATGTTTTAATTTCATTATATTTAATGCTTTAATAGAACATTGTTTAAAATATGTGAAAATAAAAAATTAAATTTAATAATAATAATAATAAAAGCTATCATTTTATTATAAAGTTATAATCATATTTATATTTTATGTATTATTTAGTTGAAGATAGTAATGATTAAGGTCCATTGAGATTAATTTTGGCTTACAAAATTTTAAGAAAAATAACGATTAATTGATTTTTTTTGGACATTGAAGTGTACAATAAAATATTTCAAAATAAAAAATTTTATATTTAAGATAATAAAGTGCACGATAAAAAAATCTCAAAATATTGTAGAATCATTATGATAAATTGTTTTAGTTGAATATCCACAATTATCGATAAATCACTGGAAATTATAGTTTTTAATTATTAAATTTATTTTTTTTAAATAATAAAATATAAGTCATTAGTTAAAAACCCTCCACTAACCTTGCTTGAAGTATTGTATTAGAATGACAATCGAATTCTTAATAATAAAAAAATGATGAAATGTTATAAATATCTCAACAACCTTGAGAACGATATAAAGTGTATGACAATTGGATTATTAATAGGAAAATGGAAATGATATAAATATTTGATCAACCTTTAAAACTATATAACAGTGTAACTTTAAAACATATATAAATATATTTTTATCACTTATAATTATATTATCATAAATTCGTTCCCTCTGAAACATAGAGCGCATAGCAAATTGTCTAATGTTTGAAGCTTTCGGACATATGTTTAGAAATAGTAAGACAATATATAGGAAAATGGGTGGAAATGAATTTTTTGGGATATTTTTTTGAAATTTAATGAGAAATTGTTAAATTTATAGATTTGAGTGATTATTTTTATATAATTCAAGTGTTTTATAGATTTTTTATCATGTTGAAATCTATTTTTATATTCAGAAATAGATTTTAAATAATAAAACATAATGATTTTGTACAAATTTATGTGATCAGATTCAGAAGAAAAAAAACATTTCATAGATTTTTTATCATGTTGAAATCTATTTTTATATTCAGAAATAGATTTTAAATAACAAAACATAATGATTTTGTACAAACTAACGGGTGATATATTTAACAGGTTTCGTCTCTTAACTTCTAAGAACTTAGACAATTTCTATCTCCAGTTGATTTCAAAAAAAAAAACCATTTCATAGAACAGTTCAACAACACCAAATACAAATTACCATTTTGTCAAATTCCATCGTCCGTCAAACTGAGCTGGAAAAAGAAAATAGATATCATGTAAAAAGGAAAAACGGTATAGATTTGGGAAATCGGAAGGCAATTCCAGAGAGCGTATTGACTTAACTCGAGCGGGGTATAGCGACGAAGAAATCAAGTTGAGTGGGCAGAGGGGCGAAGAAACCGCACGTATTGACTTGACTTGAATGGGGAAGATGAGAAACCGGAACGAACTGAGCGGAAGGCGGAAGGCATTTACAGAGAACTGAGCGTATTGATTTGAGTGGGGACAGAGGAGCCAAAATTTAAAAAAAAAAAATATCGATTCCATGAAATTCCCATCGTCCGTCAAAAAGCCGTGTGTTGGAGAGAGAAAAGAAGTGTCATATAAAAGTCTGAAAAAAATATATATTATTTTAAAAATTTTTTTTTTTTTTTTTCACACAAGTTAAGTTGATAGTCTTTCAATTTTCCAAATCAAGTTAAGTTGATAGTCTTTCAATTTTCCAAATCAATATCTGCATCTTTCGTTTTCCTGACAGACTTTTATACGACACTACTTTTCTCTCTCCAACACACGGCTTCTGACGGACGATGGAAATTTCATGGAATCTTTCAATTTTCCGTAGATTCCATGAAATTTCCATCGTCCGTCAAAAGCCGTGTGTTGGAGAGAGAAAAGAAGTGTCGTATCAAAGTCTGCCAGGAAAACGAAAGATGCAGAGATTGATTTGGAAAATTGAAAGACTATCAACTTAACTTGTGTGGGGCAGAGGAGCGAAGAAACCGGGGGAATTCTTTGATACAGTTGAGTGGGGCAGAGGAGCGAAGAAGCCGGGGAATTCTTTGATACAGTAAAAATCGTAGTAGTCAGAATTTTGAGAAAACAAACAAAGAAAGTCTTAACTTTTCTTTACTTGAATATTATAAAAATTGTTTTCTCATATTATAAAAATTGTTTTTTTTTTTTATTTTGAAAATAAACATTGTATGGAATTTTTAAAACTTTTTATTTTATAATGGACACTTTACTCGTCATTAATTACTAATTTTATTATTTGTTTTATAGGATGGATATCCATTCAAAACTTTAAACATTTTAAAATTTTCATATATAATTTATTTACAAAATTACTACCAACATTATAAGGAAGTGTAAAAATCTACATCCTTAAATTATAAAAATTATAAAATAAAATAATTCATGTGTAATTTTTAAAATTTAAAACATAATGTTAAGTAGAGTAATGATTTAATAAGTTTTTAATAAAATAAAATTAATTTTTAAATTAAAAGATTTATAATTTTAAAATAGGAATAAAGCCATGAGATTTTTTTTTAAATAATTATTTTTAATAAAAAATTATAATTTTATTAAAATTTATTATTAATTTTTTTTATTGTATTTAATTTTGATATTTTTTTTCCAATTTAAACAAATGTCAAATAATTATATTATTACTATACTTTTATATAAATATTTAAATAAATATTTTTCAATATAAAAGTATATGAGCTTAATTTACTTAAAAAAACATATTAGTTTTATCTACTTAATTATTATAATATATAAATATTTAAATGGTCTGAGAATGTAAATTTTCATAATTCATTATGATAATAATATTATTTTTTGAAATATAATCAATGTTAATGAATTAAAAATTCAATTCATCAATACATATTATACTCTAAAAAACAATACTAATAAATTCATCAATACATATTATACTCTAAAAAAACATTACTAATATTTAAATGATTAATTGTTACCATATTTTATATATTGTTTTTATGTTCTTATGCCATGTTAAAATTTTAATGGGAAACCAATTCATCAAAACATATTATATATTCAAATGATATTAATTGTTACAAGATTTTGTATATTGTTTTTAGTTAATGATAAAGTTTTAATACATATTATAATGTGAAATATATTAATATATTTAATATATTATTAATATTAAGTATATTGTTTTTAGTTAATAATAAGGTTTTGATGATGGTGATGGTGATGATGATGGTGATAATGATGATGATGATGAACGTCCACTAAGATTGAATTGGTCTATCAGATCTTAAGAGGGTAAGTGATTACTTGTGATTCTTTAGAATTTTGTTTCTGTGCTTGAAAAACATTAAGAGAAGCTTTCCAAGATCACCATACTTTTGTTGAGTTAAGAGGTTAGGAAGGTTGGTAGTGTGACAAATATTTTGAAAATAAGTTCTAATATGGATATAGGTTGGACAATCTAAGATAAAGTGTTTGCCATCTTCAACCTTCTTAGTGTCACAAAAGTGACACACTCTTTCATCCCATGGCATTTTAGGAATTGACCAACGCCCAGTTTCACTATGGAGCTCGTGAGAATTTGTTCTTATTTTAGCAATGCTTATTTTTTTCTTTACACTTGGAAAAACAGATAGATAATTTTGATCTTCTAGATTAGGGTTGATTACATCCTTATAATACCTTAATTTTATTTTTTCCTCTAACTGTTTATCACACCACATTTTCTCCTTAAATTTTGATTTGACAATTTTTTTAATAGTATCTTTATTCTGCAAAATGTTGTCTTCCATGATTCCCCGATAGTTTAGGCAAGACCGGGCATATTTATGCCATCCTAGCTTGAGTCGATGGTGGTTATGACTCGATTTTGAAGCAATTTTAGGAATCCTCTTGTCTTCCATGTTGTTTAACTTGTTCTGATACATTAGGTATCTAGTCATAGCCATGCTCTCAATAGGGGAGAGGCTTGTTTCTAAGAGGAGGATGGGATATGGTGTATTTCCTTTAATTTTGAGATTATAGGCTATAAAATTCTTTTGTATTTGCTCTATCTTTCTCCAGGATTCACGAGAGATACTACAACCCCAGACTTCACATCCATAAAGAATAACAGGTGTAACAAGAGTCTCAAAGAGAAGTTTTTTCTTATCCCAACTCCAAAGATCAGTTCATTTACAATTGTTTTCAAGCCCATGATAACCTTTTTATCCCCCAATAATCCTTTTCTCAAAGTTATAATTGCAATTGAGCTTGTGGTGAATATCAATTCCAAGATATTTGTATGAAGTCACTTCCTCCAAGTTGTTGTTGTCATATACGAAGGTATCATAAGTGATCTTATAGGATTTAATAATCATGACCTTAGTCTTATCAGTATTAACAATCATACCCATAGTGGAGCAAAAATCCTTGAGGATTCTTAGTTGGTTTTCAAGATCATGGGGACTCCTCGCCATAAGAACCATATCATCAACATAAAGAAGAAGATTGACGACTATACCAATGAGAGTAGGGCCGACACAGATTGTTTTTTCCAAGCAATCTTCTAACTTGTCAATGTATATGCCAAAAATGGTAGGGGACAAGGGACAACCTTGTTTGACTCCAATATCGCAGTTAATTTCTTTTGACCAGCCCTTAGTGTTTTTAAACTTAGCAATAACATTCTCATACATCCATATTGTAGCAACCCTCAACTTGAGAGACACTTTTATCTCTTCCAACCTATTCCAAAGGTTTTTCCTAAGAACCATGTCAAAAGCATTTCTAAATTAAAAAAAAAACAACAAAAAAAAGATTAGTTTAAGTATTGCAGAACTCCTCTACAATTATCCTAAAGGTAAAAAGATGGTCCACAGTTGAATGATATCTCCTAAACCCTCCCTAGCCTTTAGCTCTTTTACCGTGACTTTCTAGCCAAAGGCTAATCTTCTTTTCCAAAATAATTCCATAAAGCTTGGCTAAAATCGGGTTAATAATAATGGTCCTATAATTAGAGGGAATGTTTATATCCCCATTTTTAAAAATAGGAACAATGAGGCTTTTCATCCAGGATTAGGGAAGCCATGTTTGACTACTAAATTGAAGAGTTTGTGTATGTGAGGGATAAGGATAGAACCTCCAATTTTAAAAATTTCAGCTTGGTAGCCTTCAATGTTCTTAGCTTTCCCATTTGCAAGCAGCTTAACCCCAAACTCTATGTCATCTAAAGAAAAAATTTCTTCCTTTGTAGGGACAATAGGAATGGTGTCCATGGAATTTGGGAACTTGTAAAGGCTTTTAAGGTAGAAATTTCGGTCCCTTAAGGGAATCCTATTATTTTCTTTAGTATTGCGGTTAAGAATTTGGCTCCAGAACTTCTTAGGATCCATCTTATATAGTTTTGAAAGTTTCTCTTTCCTTTTATTAATATAGTAATTTTTTTTTTCCTTTTAATTAGGGCTTTGTACGTATTAATCTTATCAAGTTTTAAAGACTCATTATAAGCATCCCTAATGGATTTCATAGCAATTTTACATTCTTTATCATACCAAGGGTTGGTCGTTCTATTATTCTTTTTATAGGACACCTCGAAAGAGAACTTGTTAATATAAATGGAAAGGGTAGTTGTAAAATTATGACAGAGTTCTTCAATGTTGTCCTTATAAGTTAGGAGATTTAATTTACTATTTAAATCCTTTAAGAAAATGTCAACTTTACTTTTGTCAAAGAGAAGATTCCTTTGATTATCAAAATTCTCTTCAATGACGCTCCTGTGCATGGAAACATTTAGAGTTAGGGTTAAAGGTTTATGATTAGAGTCAGACTCGTGGTCATTTAAAAGGTCAAAAGTTGCTATTTGATTGGAAACAGGGATATCAGGTATCACATAATCTACGACACTACTACGTAGCCCATGAATACAAGTCATCTAGTTGGAGTTTGGCCACTTCATTACTCCATTGAAAATTATTAGGTCTTGAAAGCTGCAGAGCTTGACCAACTCAGTACCAAACAAATTCTCAATTAGGTCTTCAAAGCTTCTTTTGTAGATATTAGATAAAACAAGGTCTTCATCTAGCCACAAAGGATTATGGTTGGAATGAGTACTTAAAAGAGTAGCTTGTTTAGTTGCATTCCTAGCATTAAAGTCTCCTAGCAGGAGGACATTACCTTCATTTTTCAAACTATAAAAATCTTGTTCTTTTCTATATACATCTTCTAAGCATTGGTGTCTGGAATTTCTATCCAAATGTATTGATTGAGAGGGTTAATCTTATGAAGTTGAATGTGAGGATAAATTCTCTTTCTAATATAACAAGCTATGCCTCCTATCCCTCTACGGTGGGATGTTTTGCTCCATGCCGACCACAAGACAAATCCTTCTATGTTATGGAAAATAAAGAAATATGATGAATTGAATTTGAAAAGAAAAATAAAATATAATATGGATGAATGTTATGTCCCTAGAGAGATTATCATAGTTAATAAATATATATTTTTAAATATTATATACTAGATTTTAGTTTTACCTAATTTTATATAATTAGAGTTTTACATAATTTTACTTAATTATATAATTTAATTATTCTGGAGAAATTCCTAATTTATAAAAAGAAAAAAATTAATCATCGTTGAGAACTTCCTAATTTATGAAAATAAAAATAATCTTAACTTATGAAAAGAAAAATAATCTTAATATTTTCATTTGAGAGTAAACTAATATGTGAACAATGTCACCTCCTTTATGATAAATAACTTCCCATATTTTCCCAGTTTCAATATAAAAACAAAATATTGTAAACTTTTTATTTTATGCTATTCAAATATAAAAACAAAAATGTCAAAATTATTTAATATTTTGTCCCATAAACCAAAACAATGAACATTATCAATATCCCGGATCACTTATTAAATTAATTTTAAACCATAATTTTATTAAATATCCATGATCACTTGCATTAAATTAATTTTAAACCATACATTTATTAAAAATATCCAAAACAATGAACATTATCAATATCCCGGATCACTTACATTAAATTATTTTTAAACCATAATTTTATAAAATATCCATGATCACTTGCATTAAATTAATTTTAAATCATAAGTTTATTAAAAATATCCATAATCACTTGCATTAAATTAATTTTAAATCATAAGTTTATTAAAAATATCCATAATAAATACATTAAATCATAATTTTATTAAAATTAATTTTATAAATGATTAAACCATAATTCTATTAAATATTCATGATCACTTGCATTAAATTAATTTTAAACCATAAGTTTATTAAAAATATCCATAATCACTTGCATTAAATTAATTTTAAACCATAATTTTATTAAAATATTAAAAATATCCATAATCACTTGCATTAAATTAATTTTAAACCATAATTTTATTAAAATTAACTTTATAAGTGATTTTTTTTCATTCCCTACTTACCTACCTACCTTTTGGTTCACTTTCTAATGACATTTCTCACTTTCACTCTGAGAATTTGAGGAAAACATATTGATCAACTCTAAACCCATTTATTTTTTGTTCACACCAATAATAAAATTGCAATCTCCCATGTAACTACCACATTTACAACACGCTCTAAATCTACTTAAAAAAATATGGAATATCATGGCACGATGACCAAAACCAGAAAAGGCATTAGATATCATATTTCATACGACCAAAACCAGAAAAGGCATTAGATATCATATTTCATATTTTTTCGGGCTTCATGATATTGTACTTCTCCAATCAAGAAATCTCACATATTTCAATGTAACTATTACTTCTGATTTCATTATAGATGATATAAAATTTAGAAATTCTTTTGGCTCATGATAAAAGTTGTTGAAGGATTCCCAAAGATGAAAGGTGCATCATTTAATTTTTGACATTTGAACAAAACTTTTGGGAGTCCGGCAGTCACTCTTCTCACCGCGGTGGAAAGACAAAAGGGTGGTTAGTTTTTTTTATTTTTCTTTTTTAAATTGTTTAAACACTTTGAAATTTTCGAACCCTGTATTACATAGAAACTCAAGATCATTGCAACAAAAAGTATTCTTGTCCATCATCTATGTTAGCCTATGGCTTACCTTAACCAATCACTAAGTCTAATTGTCACCTATATTTGTATTATTCATTTAGGATATTAGTAATATATCCTCAAGTGATAACTAATGAGTTAGTTAAGATTTCCTAGC
>ML783593.1:885334-896468 GCA_009831015.1 Picea engelmannii
CTTACACAGTTTCTTCACCGGGAAATCCTTCAGCATGCAACTTCCTCATTGCATATCCATCACTATCTGTGATGGCCTCAATCTTGAATTAGCTTTAGCTTGTCACTAAGCATTCTTTAAGGAATATAGACATGCATTTATGACATGCATCTAGAGCATGTGTCCACACCTATTCTAGTTTTGTTAACTTACATCCATGATGTGCTTTTTGGAGTTACTTCACACACACCTAGGATTTATTTTTCCTATTTTACTTGTTTATTAGTCATAATTAGTCATTATCTAGTCTCCTATATTTTAGGGGAGAATACTCCACTTGGAGAATATTCTCTTTCAGTTGACACTTCAGTTCGATTAGTTGAGTTGAGTTTAGATTTTGCATTGGTTTTGTCACCATGCAACATTGGGATCATCACCAACTCACTACTATTTGTTCAGTTAGTTAATTGAAGACTAGTTGACTAGTTAACTCAGCTAGGTGGCAGTTCACTTCTGTAACTGCTTAAGAGACTAGACTAGGTGGCAGTTTACTCTTGTAACTGATGGTGTGTGTCCATATCAATCTATACCACCACTATGGCTCATTAGTTACTCATGTATCCTATATCTATTGTAAATTATTTACTCTTTGAGTGTGGAATACAGTTAATGAGAATTCTTCCATTCTTTCTATCTTACTTCTTCTTTCTTAATTTCTCTCTGCAAATGTGTGTCGTATTTTTTGGATAGATCTATTCTGTGCAGGTTCAATACATTTACAGTGCTTAACCATATGCATAATCATAAAGCTATGTGTAGATTCCATAGGTATATTTCACAGCCCACCTACATCTCTATTTTAAAATCAGTCAACTCATGATTGTTCACCATCATTCTCATGTGACCTTCAAGGAAGAATCAATTGCCTCTTATTATGACAATAGAGCATCCTTGATTGTCCACTCTTTCTTCTATTTACACTAATATTTCTTGAGGGAATGGAGAAGATTTCTCTTAAGCTATCATTCAAAACATAACTTTCATGACTCTTCAGAATTTAGTCAACCATGCATCCATGGTATTCGTTCAATCTTGGAAAGTGTTATGCTAGCCTTACGTTTCACTTATTAGGGAAACCATATTGGGCCTTTAGAATACTTATACTCTTACATCATACATGTGCATCACTTGCACATTTAATATCATTCGTACCTAACTGGTATTAATATTAGGCTTCATATCAAGAAGCTTCACAATGGATTAATTCCATGCACTCAAACATATACACACACAGCTCAAACATTCATCATTCAAGCTCATTGCTTGCACCTTTTTCCATGTCATTCACACACATGGACATATCATACTTCTAGATTCTTCTCCCAAGGATCTTCCAATTCATCCTTAGGATCATGTATACACATTCGTGTATAAGTAGGTGCATCTCTTGCACCTTTTTACCTCATGCATTTGCTTGATAGTTTAATTTCATCATTAGTGTCCTTTAGTTTGATATTTCAGTTACTTACAGGACTAGTCTCACAATCATATCTTGTATTGATGTTTCCTTATCTCATGGAAATAACCAACCAGGGTCACTTTCTTCTTTATGCGACAATGTCTAGTAAGAAAACATTCTTTCCTCAGCGTCCATAGGGTTTTACCCATCTCACTTTTCTCTGGTCCTGAGGAGTTATATACTCCGATTTAATATAAAGAAGTAACTATATCTTCTAGGGATCCTACCCGATCTTATCAGATTCCTTTAATCCCACAAAGGTATTAACCATTATATAATCCACCATCATCACTGCCTGAAGTTCCAACTATCCATGCTTAGAAGCAGTGTTACGAAAACTAGGTCATTCGTCCTTTGGGCTTCAGCTGCCCTTGACAGAACCTTGCCACCTTCATCTATCCACATTCAAGTCTTATTATAAATGTTAATTATCATATCCCTACTCTGGTAAGAGTAGTCATCACTTTGACAAGGGCTAAAGAAATTCTTCTGCTAAAATTCAACAAGAATTCCCAAATCATAGGTTCAATCTGCAGTCCTTCTTCTCAAGGAGTAAATGCAGATAAAAATATCTTTTTACGCGACTCGTACATGAGCCCAAGCAAGAAAACTGTTGTAACCATGCTCTGATACTGATTTGTAACACACCCACGACGGGGCATACAAAAGTTTTCTCTTTTCTTAAAGGATAGATTCTCCATCCATGGTTTCTAATTTGGAAAGTTGGGGAACTAACCCAACCTCCCGATCAAGGATCTTTGATTCTGGAGCCAAACGTCTCTCTGAGACCTTGATGGTCTCGTTTTGTAATAAAACACAGACCCTTTTGACTTCCTGGTGTAGGTCTAATGGTACCTGCGACCTTCCCTTCGTGCTTGCAGAATCTCTAAGTTTGGGCGCTATCTCCTTTTCTCTTGGCCTCTCCTTAGATGTGACCTTGTCGATGACCATGAAATTGCAAGCGTGACCACAAGTGATTTGGAGTCAAACTACTTTTGGGCCTGTAATCCTCCTCAAGTCTCCATGTGTCCTCCTCACGAAACCACGGTTTGGATTGTGGCCCACCCTCGATATTTTAAACTTTGTGAAACTTTATTCCCCGTAATGATACGGGACCATCGATCTCATGATATTGACAACACTGTTTGAATCGATGGTTCATATTTGTGCCTCTCAAATCTATGGACTCGATCTATCCCTCCTAGATCAATGACTGTGATCTCTTCACAATTCTGGACTTCAAGTTTTTGAAATCTCAAACCCTGCTTCTTCCGTACTTCAACCTTTCAGAGCTGACGATATGCAGACACCTGTCCTGCTTGATCAACGGTCTTGCTTCCACTTCAGGTGTTTGACCATTCAACCCAAATATACAGTCCTCCAACCCTCTTCACGATAGATGGTCGAGATCTCGTTCGGGTTTCAGATTTCTAAGATCTCAAATATCAAACCTTTTTCACAATGAATTTTATCCAAAGGTTACAATCCTCTAACCCGTGTCCTCCTAATATGATGATCGAGGATTACTTCAGGTCTTCACCTGGAGCTCACTGATATGCACCACGTTTCCTCCAAATCCAACGACTATGAATTACTTTAGGACTTTACTCGGAGTTCATGGATTCATGCCACGTCTCCCTTAGATCTGTCGGTCCAGGTTCACTTCAGGTCTTCGGGCCTTCGGGGTTCAGCAATATCAATTCTCAAGATGAAACCCCACTATAATCTTCCTAGAGCTCTCGATTTGTTGACAAGTGTCTCCTTGCCAATCGACAGATCACGACTCTTCAGCTCTTCGGGCTTTGGGAACCTCAATTTTCAAACTTTCCCCCTCCCAGACTCACTGTATCTGACAACTCATATCCACTCTAGCGATCCGACGCTAGAAGTTTACCCCAAACAATCTGGCGACTTAGATCTATTCCTACAATCAGACGATTGAGATTCTACTTCAGGTTTTCGGCTCTTCGGGCTTCAGAAACTTTGAGTCTCAATCCTTGACAAGTTCTCTCTCCTGTGCTTGTGAACGTTAAGACTCGTGCACCTTCCTCAGATCTGATGGTTGTCGATCCTTTTCACTGTGATTCAATGACCATTATCGCTCCTCCTTCTGAGCTTCTAATTTCTCTCGCTTGGTAGATTTATCAGTCTTCAAAGGTTTCAAACCTTTGCTCCTCCTACAAGTCCTACTATTGGATCTCGTCAACACTTATGATAAGTGCTATTCCTTATGAGCTTTGTTCTTAGGGGATATCGAGTTCCCACATACTCCTTGCATTAATCTACTCGCGTCAGATTGACGTTCCATGACCTTCCTTGATCCAACGGTCCATATCACATTGCAACTTCAGATTTCGAAAGTTTAATCATGCCAATATGCGATTATCCCAATGTGTAGACTCTGATCTCGCCAATACGATGGTCAAGGAGGGTCCTAATAGATCCTTGGATCTATGATCCAAATCACATCTTGACTTCAGGTTTCAGATTTCAGAGAATCCGTCCCCTTCACGATGATTACCAAAATTCGTCGAACTTGTGAAGACTGAAGGAATCGAGGCGTTAATATATGTGCTCCTTCTTCAAATCTAATGGTCATGACAAACCGTAGATTCTCCTGAACGGATCTCGTTCGTTCATCTTCCAATTGAAAGGATATTCCCTTCCGATACTTGAATCTCACTATCCTTCCTGACCTTCGTCAGTTATGAAGGACCTAAAAGCATTACGCTCTTTCTACTGGACTTAACACTTAGAAGAATTTTTGCATACCCCTTGCGCTCATTCGTCAAGTCTGGGACTTAAGTGGTTCTCGGTTTCTTCTTGCCTCGCAGGGAACCTGTTCATATCTACACTACCTCTCTTGAGCATAACTAACTCTGTCCTTCTAGGGTCTCAAAATGACTAGGAGGATCAACATGCATTCATGAAACTATGTCCAAGGTCAATGGACATACAGTTCGTGACTCTAGCTTAAACCACCACAGGATGCAAGCATTTACGAGTATAAAACATTTCCTATCCATATGATTTCCTATTTTCCTAATTTCACATTCAAAAAGATAGAAAAGAAGGAAATACAGTATAAATCAAGAAGAAAACATAACCATCCCTGCGACATTCATAGGATATCCAACTTTAACTCACAGTACCACTTAAATACACAAGATATGTGATTACTTATCGATTACAGGTGGTAGCCAGCTAACTAACTGTGGGTGTTCGTCCTTCCACCCTACCATAGGCTCAGAGGCATTCATTCTTAGCACTCTGTCCACCCCTGTTCCAAGCCATGATATCACCAGGGAACTCTCGCAGTTCTCAAGGATTCTTTCTCTGTTCAGCTTTTTCTCGGGTTTTGTTCTCTGCAACTTTCAAAGATTTCTCTTTGTTATGGCCTCAACGAGGCTTATTAGATGCTCTCTCCACATCTAGCTCACGACCTTCTATTCATTATCTCCTGGAGAGCTCCACGCATCTCCCTTATGAGTTTACGCTCTCCTCTCCTCCCTTCTCTGGTTGTCTGTGTGTATCTATCTTACCTTCCTTCTGTCAAAAGGAAGCTTTGGTCTGCAAGTCTCTGTGGTAATTCAGGCTAACATTCTGCAGCTAGACCATGCTCCCATTCATGGGGGTGGTTGATAATTCAACCACTGGTCCTTTCTTCATTAACTAATTTCTCTCATTGGAATCCGAAGGAGGTTTATCATCCTCATCAAGGGAAATTGGGGTTATTTGATATAATGAACCCTCTCGTATAGTTTTCACATTCTTCCTCTAGTGACATCATGGCCAGTGCTTTCAAGGATTCACCCCCACAGCCAGTCATTGGCAACTCAAACAACAATACATTTACATTGTCCACATGCCTTAGCATGGTAATTCCTATTTTATGATTAATTCCAAATTGGGGGAAACAAGGATATTACAAAGGGGAGCGATTAAAGTTGGGAACGTTGAGACCATTTGATTGGAAAAGTTCATTGGGGAAATCAAACAAATATGTTGAGTGAATAACCATGTCGAGATTATGAAAATGTGGTTATCATTTGAAGGAGCATCTACGCAAATAAAGCATCCCTTGTCCATATGCATCGGTGAGAATGAGGTTCTAAAGCGTTGGATGATCAGAAAAAATCTGTTGCAACAAATAATGCCTTGCAGAAGCTGCAATTAATGTGCTTATGGTCCAAAATACTGTCATCTTCAACCCGCCCTTGGTGTAGAACGATTTTGGGATATTGTCGTTATCATCCAAACCCTCGTTAAATTCCTTCATCCTCTAAAAAGCAGAATGAGGGTTTTTTCTCGAATTATTCTCGCAGAAATATGATGTAGATCCCAAGATCACACAGTGCTCAAGTGTATTGCCAAATTCGACGCTCAATGAATTTGAAAGTTGCAAATTTGTTGTCTATTTTTGGCGATTTTGGTACTCCTCAATAGCCAGTTAAGAAGTCTTGATTTTTGGTGATTTGTTTGATTGATATCAATTTGAAGGATATTATGCAGTCTTTGAAACTTCTGAATGATCTCATTGATCTCAACGATCTGATCTACAATCATGTTGATTGATCTCAACGATCCAATCCAATCCATTGATTCTTGTTGCAATCCAGTGATTGCAAGATCTATTTTCAAACTAGGTAAATATTGTGTCATATTTAAAGATCCTGAAATGAGATTATGATTGTGCATAAGAAGTGGTCATAGGTATCGTTGTACCGGAATCTGAGGTTTCAAGAGAGAATTGTAATTTTCTGTTCGAATGGAATTTTGACCACCAAACTTTGTGGTTGTAGTTATATAATCCAGGGATTGTAGAATTGAAGATTCCCCAACATATATGTTCTTTTATTTTAGAGAATAGATCGTGCAAATGATCTCGTGGAGATCACCAAGCAATTTGAAAGCAAGCCAATCCCCACATCAAAACGCACTGTCAGAAGCCATCGATTGACATTTGAGATCCATGCATCAGCTGGAAAGTGAGATCACCCAACAACCAATGTGGAGATTCAAGGTGATTATTTCAATAATTTTGTTTTTTTTATATATGCCTTGAAATCGATACTTGTGTAATATAAATAGTTTCACACACACACACAAAAAAACAAACAAACAATTTTTTTATATCGACTTTGTGCTATCATTGTTAAGAAGGTATGTTCATATCAATGCCTTTGATGGCATAATTATGAGGTTGATCACTTTATCTAAGTCTCTTTTGAGCCAAGAGTTGAACCTTTGTAATGAAATCCCTTAAGGTTTTTATAAAAGAGTAGAGATAAGAGTCCTTCACAATGGTTGTTTTTGTATTCAAAGGACAGTAGACTCTTAATCATGTCAAGTTAATAAAAAGATGAATTTTGGTGGATGTTTGTCCTAGACCACCCTGAAATTGAATAAGGGGGTCTAAGGAAATTTGTGCTTGTGTGTGATTGTGATTGTGCTAGTGGATGATTTTTTCCTTGAAGATGCTAATTTGTGTCTAGTCTTTGACATATCTCATTTGGAAAACAAACACACACAATTAATGTTATCCATGCACATACATTCAAGCAAAAGTAATTTCAATCAAACAATGACAAGGAATACTAAAGAAAATTCAAAAATCAAGCTTGTAATGAAAAGATAATTGGACGTCACTGGAAGTCAAAGCATCATCGAGCATTCATACTCAAAGAATCAATTCAATCAACATTCAACGCCATGAACATATTCAAATTTGAAGATAAATTCAACTTTGAAATAAGCATTCATTGTAAACTTACAAATAGTATTTTTTTGTTAGTAATCAAGATCAACTATAACTTACAATAGGTTTTTGTAAGTGTAAAATCAAATCAAGTTGAATTGAATTGTAATTTTTGGGTGCATTCTCGGTTGAACCTGACACCCACAACTTGCTTGTGTCATTATATTCCTGGGTCCATAGGTTCAGTGTTGAAACTCAAATAATTGTAAACATCAAATTTTGGGTTCATTTTTGGTGGTATCCGACACCCTCATCTTACTAGAGACAAATTCAAATGAGTGAAAAATTCAAGTGAGCATGAAGTTCAAGCAAGTTCAAGTGATAAAGTACAAGCGAGCAACAAGTTCAAGTGAGCGAGTACAAGTGAGCGTGAAGAGAAAGTGAACCATAATTTCAAGCGAGCGTGTTCAAATGGAGCAAAGTCTCGAATTATTAGAGTTTCTGAACACTCTAATAAACACCACTGAAGACAACACAGTGATATTGAACAAAACAAATCTTCAATCAGTGCTAACTTGTTTGCAAGTGACGAAATATAAAGTTAGACTTCTTCAAGCACAATCCCAATTATTGAACGATGAGTTGATAGATCTAAAAAAAGAACAGCCAGTGAAGTGTTTTGAACTAGTTTTTGTTCAACACAACCCTCTCTATGATAATGATGATGAAGATGATTTTGATCAACAATCAACGAAGGAGTAACTCAGTAAGACAACTCCAAATGAAGAAAAAGATGAAGCTATTTTTGAACCTACGTTTCAAGAGTTTTCTTTTGAGTTTAGTGAAGAAAACCTTTCGATGATGCAACAACATACAGTAAATCCACTTCTACAGATGCAAAGAAATAGGTTGAGAATAATCTTTCCAAGCCCATCATCAGACCTTGGGAAGAAATCATATACAACAAGAATAGAACATGACTTGGATATGACAAGGAAGTTACCTTTCATATTCTCGATTATTCCAAACCAATCGAGTTCCAAAGTGATGGATTCCTTCAAGAAATTTCAACTTCACCTGTTCTAGTTCAACATCAGAATGTGAAATACCAACTTTGTAATCGAGTTGGTCACAAGGAGAATCAATGTTTTGATCTCCATCCTTGCCAACATTGTGGCAAGCATAACCATTCTTCAAATAGATGTTCAACATTGAATAAACCTACAAGATTGAAGATTCACTATGACTGGATAGATCCTTGGCAGTGGTCATCAAAAACCAAGCGATTATATAAGTCTTACCATAGAATTCAATCTCGAGTAAAGACCAATCTTGCAGCACATAGCCTTTTTGTACCTCACATAAGTGGTCCCCTTATTGCGTAGCTTTCGAGCATGGCTCTCACAGGATGAGATAACATGTGGTTTTTCCCGCATGCCCACTTCATGTTGTACACAAATGGAATAAGTATGGTACTCTCTTGATCCTAGAAGAGGGAGAACAATGATGTAACTCTTTGTACTTTAAGTGGGGGAGTTCAAAATTCCAGTGAAGATGGTTCAAGAAACCACTTGTGGTCTCTTCTTTCAGCTGACAAAGGGGGGAATTAACGATGGAATTGAAGATGGTTTTCAAACCGAAAGTTTCGACAACAAATATGTCAGATGAGCAGGAAATTTTCCAAATGGGCAACTGCAGTCTGTAGATGACATATTTTGACAGAATTATGGTTCAATGACTTGCAATTGAATCATACACATTACATGATTGAGATGCTATTGGACACCTAAAAGTGTCAAAATTGGTTAGTGGTCATCCAAAACCACTAGATACATGGTATCAATTGGTTAGTGGTCATCTCAAACCATATATTGAGAGAGCACTTCAGTGATACACTGATAGTAGAGTGGTGATCCTACATGTTCACCAATTAGCAGAAGACATTAGATTCTTCTAGTTCAAATACTTGGCAAAATGATCGAATTTTCAAGCAATCAGGGAATGTTCAGATATTGTATTTGTTCACTTCCATATCTCATCTCTCTTCCAATTCATTTCAGATGAACCATTCAGCATCCATATTGACGGTTTTTCAGGCAGTTCTTTATTTAGTCTCAGCTTAGGAGTTTCAGTGTGAAGACTTGGAAATGAAACGATTTTATGCTTTATTGTTGGTATTATTGATCGGACTTGTCATTGAGGGGGGAAATGTTAGCCTATGTCTTACCTTAACCAATCACTTAGTATAATTGTCACCTATATTTGTATTATTTATTTAGGATATTAGTAATATATCCTAAGTGATGACTAATGAGTTACTTAAGATTGCTTAGCCTAGTCATCATGGATGATTTTAGGATCTAGAGAAAATCTCTCTATGAGGTGGCATCACCCATTGTACTATAAATATGTACCATTGGTGTGAATACATTAAGTGTTGGCTAGTGAGCCTTTTCCGCCATCTTGTTGTTCCTGTCTATATTTTATCAATCTAAACAACTTTGATTGAATTCATGACAAGACAACCCTCCTTAGAACATAACTTAAGCACATCCATCAAATTTCTCTGGACACATTTGCAAAATTTACATTACAACCCAAAATATTATGAATGAAATGAACAATTTGCCAAATAATAGAGGATCGAAGAGCGACCATGGATGGTGAAACAAAAATTTGAAATTGTACCCTAAATCTGACATCACACTACATTCTCCACAATAACATAATAGATTGATATCAAGTACAGCCTCCTTTGTCCATCCCTTACATTGATACCTCGTTGGTTCCATGTGTTTTCACATGTAAAGCGTTTAGTATATCATGAACTCTCGTGAAGCAAAACAAATGCAGCTTCATCTGCTCCAACTTGCAACATTCAGTGAAAATACTTATAAAGCAAAATTAATATGTTTTTTTAGGATTTTGACCAGGATTGATTTAATTTGATTCGTTAATTTGGAAGTGGAGCCGAGTGGAGTACGATACACCATGGCCATCGATTTCAATCTGAATGAAATATGGTACACAAACGCTTTAGCGATGAGGCATGATATGACGCCATATGTGTTGTCCATGGATGCCATGGTATGGATAAGAGTCTCAGAGATGATAGATGACATCCGTCCATGGTATGGAGGAGAGCATCCACCGTGATAAATGACATACATTACAGGCAACTCAAAAAAAAATGGAGTAGGCTAACTCGGGAGCAATCTTCCCTCCCGAGTGTCCTTACTCCGGTGCTCGACGTTCACACCTCCGACGACCTCGACGTCTGCGCCTCTTTCCGACAAAGACCTACCCTTGTGCGTTGTTGGTTGTTGTCTGTTCACCGTTTCCGTTTTCTCCTCCGTCCGTTTTTTTTCCAGCTTGCTCTTACTCCGTGTCACCTCTGCCGTTAGGGACGGGCGAAGGCTATCCATCACCCAGTTCTGTCACTTTAAATGGCACTTCCCATCATCCAATGTGAGGGCCAACGGAGGTAATGTATGCCATATTTAACCAGGATGCCATGCGCCAATGGATTCCAATTTCCTTTAATGCATACACTTGAAATTTGAAGGACAGAAGAGGCGGGCGTGAAATTTGAATTTGAATTTGGTAAGAAGGCAGGTTTTATTGGCATGAAATTTGAAGTTGGTAAGAAGGCGGGCTTTATTGCATATCAATACTAGCTATTCTTTATCCATTTCGTTGCTTTCTAAGTCCACAGTGCACTTAGAATTCATTTCTATACTTCGATGGCGGCTGTGAATGTATCATCAATGGCGATGAATGGAGTATCACTCCTGGAACGGATGTCTATGGCTCCCAGGGGCCTTCCAGTGGCAGGAGCGATGAATGGAGTATCGCTCCCGCAACGGAGGCCAACGCAGATGTCAACGGCTTCCAGGGGTCTTCGAGTGAAATGCATGGCAGGGGTTAGTAACTGTTGC
>ML783594.1:0-11473 GCA_009831015.1 Picea engelmannii
TATAATTTCATGACCTTTTTTTGGATCTTTATCGATGTTTATATGTTCATGACCTTGACTATCCTAGTTATGCATTAATGTATATATGTTTTCTATATAGAGAAAATCATTTATTAGGTATGGGAAATTGAGAGCGATGTGAGGGGGGGGAGGGGCCATATGAGCTTCCACCTTCACGTGGTTGGCCCTATTTAGTAGAGAATAACCTATTCTTGAAACAAAGAGAAGCTCATTAAGGTATGCGACAACTTAATTT
This sequence comes from Picea engelmannii, assembly GCA_009831015.1. NCBI lineage: Eukaryota > Viridiplantae > Streptophyta > Pinopsida > Pinales > Pinaceae > Picea > Picea engelmannii. The sequence continues at coordinate 257 of ML783594.1, forward strand.
TTTTCTAGAGTATTTTACATAACTAAATGCATGCTTATTTGCTTATTATAAATTATTTACTCATATAAAAAAATTGTCTTTTATGATTCATGCAGGTCTTGGTGATCGAAATTCATCTCGTTGACAACTCTTATCCTTTCGTTTCACATGCGGCCTCAGGTGGTGACCACACGCCTGTTCAGAAGGCGCTTTCGCGATTCGCATTTATACAATTCCTGTTGTGAGGCATCTCGACTCTCCAAGTCGCAATCTCCGAAGTGGGGATTAGCTTCGTGCTAGCTCCTCCCTTGAGCCTTCGTCGATGTGACCATAGGTTATGACCAGGGGCCAATTCTGAACACGCATTTCGCATTTCACGTTTAGGGGATTCTTTCATGAGTGTCCTTGACACCTCCAACTATCGGTATCCGAAACCTTCAAAAAAAGGTGTTTTTCGCATTTCGGCATTCCGGTATTTCGACATTCATGTGGTGAAGTGTTTCAACACTCCAACTTTCGGTATCTGAAACCTGCACCAAAAGGTGTTTTTCACATTTCGGCATTCCTGTGGTGAAGTGTTTCGACACTTCCAACTCCTGGTATCTGAAATTTGCACCAAAGGTGTTTTTCACATTTCGGCATTCCTGTGGTGAAGTGTTTCGACACTTCCAACTCATGATCCCCGAAATGGAGCTTGGTTGCACTAGCTCCTTCCTCCATATTCCATAGATGTGACCATTGGCTGTGACCACGGCCTTATTCAAAAACGTATTTCGCACTTTCGCATTTCGGGGATTCTGTGATGAGTCGTCTCAACTCTCCATTTCACGAGCTCCGAAATAGAGCTTGGCTTCTATAGGTCTGCTCTCCAGCTCTCGACAATGTGACCACGAGATATGAACACTCTCCAATCAAACAATCACTTCGCTCTTCGGATCAACGGTCCACGATCCGTGGTGATCGGACGGCTATCCTCTGCCCTGGGACTTCATCCTTCGAGACTTTGGGGGAGTGATGAAGCTAAAACTCTCGAAGCAAAACTCCCGGAGTGAGGTCACTCTTGCATCACTCGATGACGTGTCATGACCCGAGTGGCTGCCACGTGTCACTCTGAGTTGTGATTTAGAAACTTCACGGGCCTTCGTCGTGCATGATCAATGGTCCAGATCAAACCTCGATCCAACGGCTAGGATTCAACGGCCAGGATCATTTCACAAATTCACGAGCCTTCATTGTGCCTGATTCGGGATTTCGGCATTTCGCAACTTCGGGACTCCTGTGATGAAGAGTCTCGACTTTTGACTCCTCCAACTCCCGGTATCAGAAGCCTTTTTTGATGTGCATGTTTCGGGATTTCGGCGTTTCACATTTCGTAACTTCGGGACTCCTGTGATGAAGAGTCTCGACTCTTGACTCCTCCAACTCCCGGTATCCGAAACCTTTGTTGATGTGCCTGTTTCGGGATTTTGTAAGCTCACTTCTCCTAGCACTTTCAAGAACGTGAAGGTTCTCCTGGATCCAACGATGGTCGGACCCTGCGCTCGGATCTAACGCCTGAGATCTGTCCTCCATCTTTGCGCCCCTCCTGTCTGGATTCAGATATGACGGTCATCGGGATTTCTGAATGGGATCTAATGATCACTGTTTGTCTTCATTGTTACGCTTCTTATCTTTCCATGCCATCATCGTTGTTGATCTTCCTTGCCTTTGCCATGCCATTATCCCTGCGTTGTTGGTCGTGATATTTGCCATCAATGAAAAACACACATACTCTGCACTATCTCTTCTGATCTTATCGAGCTTTCTCTGTTGCGTCTTCCCAAAATACTTTTGTTGCCTGCCTGGCACATTCTTCCTATACTTAATCCATTGTTGTTGTTGTACTTTCCATCAATGAAAAGAATACGCTGCATGTAAAACATGCCAACAAGAAATACAATGCTTCAATTGTCGAAAATATGGTCACTACAACAATCATTGTCCCGAGCTAAAGAAAAGGAAGGAGAAACATGAAGCATCAGTTGCCGAAGAAAAGGAACCTACAAAGAAGACTAAGCAGGATGAAAGAGAGTTCTTCTTAAGGTAACAATACTCTTCAAAGTTCTTGTATATACCATGTTTTCTGTACATATCTTGCATATCTATTTTCCTAAAAGATAATATGTTCCAAGAGAAACTTACATATGGAAGAACAACAAGATAACGATTGCTATCACTATGAATGCAAGTCAAACAATACACATGAAAGGATGAAGTACATCAACAACCCATGATAACAATTCATATGGAATTTATGACATAAGTAACAGCTACAAGATAAGCCGAAATTAGAATCAATCCTGAAGAAACCTAGAATAGGAAAGACAGAAAGAAGTCAGCAATCAAGAAGAAATTGGAGAAAGACTTATGACACCTTGCAAAAGGCAATAAATATGCAGACGGAAGCATGGATTATGTTAAATGGAGGGAGTCGATTATATACTTCCAAAATAAAAATATGCACTTATACATGAAGCAAGGATTAGGAGGCAGCTAATCCTATGATCCATTGAAGATGATGAAGTATGTATCCATGGTAGCAGCCATGAAAAGAAGTATGTATCCATGGTAGCAGCCATGAAAAGAAGTATGTATTCAGTTTGACTTTAGAAGAAATCTTCTCCGTAAAAAGAAGTCTCAAAGTATCTCTGGTTGTCCATCCACATCCATGATCCTATGATGAAATAAAGAAGTGGAATCTTCAGAGCATGGAATCTATAGAAAAATCCATGGACCCAAGAGCTAAAGAAAAACATGAGGAAGAACATGAAGATTCCAAGGAAGAAAGAAAAGCCAGAACAACCAGTCATTGTATCAAAAATCATAAGACTACCAGCCTGATATGAACTCACTAAAACAAATCAAGCAGAGGAACTGAAAGTTGTGATGAAGAACATTATATGGAAGACTTGTGAATGAAATCATTGTGAGATCTAGAACTAGAGGTTCTCCTAGATGGAGGGAGAAGACTATGATGATTGTTCGTTCCAGTAAACCAGACATACCTCTGCATAAGCCATTATATTATCAGATGAATGCAAAGACTGTTCTCCAAAGCAATTGAACAAAGAGCGTATGAAGGGAAACCTCAAGGCTTTGAGGTATACCAGAAAGAGACCCTTGTATAAAGACAACTTGGTGGAGAACCTCCAATGCACAGCAGAAGCGTGGTGAAGACTTTCTATAACAAAGATATTGTATCAGAATGGTTACTCAGAAGCTCAGGATGATGGATCGCTAATCCATGACAAAATCTCATGATGGTCGAAGAAGTACCACTTGGATATGTTCCAGTTTGACACTTGTCACGATCTTATGATCTAGCAGAAAACAAAAGATGAATCCAACAATGATCGATCAGAGCTATATGAAGCCTTCAGAGAATGTCAGTGTTCCAGAAAAACCGAATTACATTTGAGATCAAGCATTACACTCTCTGTGATGAATTCCAGAAAAGAGAAAGTGGTTCTCCAATATATATCTCCACAAATGAGCAGATAAGCAGACATTTTGGTAAAGCTTCTATCCAATATGAAAGAGTGTGCGTACTCAAGTTGGAGCTCGTGGAGACGACTTCCTTGTTGAAAAACTAAGAGATGAATCCCAGGTTGGGAGGGAGCACTAATGTATTATTGATTTATGGACAGTCATTTTTACAATTTGAAAAAGGGTCCAGGATGAGCAGTTCCTTTCCAATTCGGAAAGTGGTTTGAGATTTCTGAGGGACAGGCATTTTTTCCAGTTCGTAAAATGGTCCAGATCAAACGGTCATTTTCATAATGAAAATGGTTAGGTGGATTGTTGATGTATCATAGACAGAAATTTCCCATTGTGGTTAACTTGGGGAATGGTCTAGGGCGGTCTCTCTTCTTGAGGGCTACTCACGAAGACTGGCTCGCCTTGCTAGACAGTCATTCTTTCGAAGCTCACAGTTGTGAGCAATTTCAAAGAATGGTCTATTTTGGGGGTTGGTGCAGGACAGTCATTTCCTTAGGAAATGGTCGGGACAGTCATTCCTTAGGGCAGATTCATTCTCTCCAGGTTGCACTTTGTTTAGTGTCGAAGGAATGGCCCAGGGTGGGGAATGGTCCAAGTTCAGCAATCAAGGACAGGCATTCCCTAGGGTAGACTCATTCTCTCCAGGTTTCACTTTGTTTAGTGCCGGAGGAATGGCCCAGGGTGAGGAATGGTCCAGGCTCAGAAATCAAGACAATTATTCTTCCTTGATTGAGAAGAATAGTACAGATTGTTCATCATTAATGTTTTACCTTCTGAGGTCAGATGCTCTTCCAAGATCTCACAGATGTGAGTGGAAGAATCGCCCAAATGATTCAATTTATATCATAACAATGTTTTATGTGCAGGTTGATATCAGATGATTGTTATGGAGATTGTATGTCTCTAGACAGTAGATGTATGCTACTGTGGTGGATGTCTTCCACTGATTGTGACTATATGTCACTAATCAATTATATGTGTGCTACTTGGTGTGGTAGTGTACCACTGGATTGTAGTTGTGTACTACTATGGATCCTCCCTAGCACCTCCCTACCACCCTTAAATATCAATCTTTGCTACTGAAAATAATTACAGTGATATAATGTTCATCAATGTTTTACCAGTCTCATCATTGTTCTGCTACAATGCTCTTCTCTACCTGCATCGGTCTCTTCCTGCACCCCTTCCTTACGCTTTATGTTCTTCTGCCTTTCATGCTCTGCGCACCATGTCCCTTCTATGCACCATTCCTCTTCTGCGCATTTCAGATGTTGCACTCTGCCTCCTTCTACACACCTGAATCACTCTCAACAGCAGCAACCATCTCTTCTTTGTGCTAMATTCTTATAGTCTCTGTGCACCTTGTGCATGCCATATGCGCAATCCTTTTGCATGCTCTTCACAGCGCCATTGTTCTCCGCATCGGGATATTCACTGTCACTCCACATTGCCATGGCTTCACTCCCTCGAGCATCAAYACACTCTCTTTGTTTTGCATGTTCTCCTAGTGTCGAGTCCTCTTCTCGATCATCATGGCAATTCCTCAGCTTCTCTGGCGRTTATACCCATGCGTTCATYATCATTGGGTGTTATGTTGAGATTCCTTAGCTTGTCTAGCAGTCGAGACTCTTCATCTTCTCTATCATAGTCGAGCGCATCCTCTCTGTTGCAGTTACAAGCTTCAACGCTCTTCCATCTATCAATCGCCTCTATGAACAGTCTTCGTTCCACTGGAAGATGCCTTGAGACTCTTCCTCTCCTCTGACAATCACACTGAGGCCTCTTTGATTTTTCTGTGCAGAAACAATCAGTGGTTTCTGTAAGTTACACTATGAACCTCTTGAGCCTTATGCCTTTGGCACCTTTCACCTTTCGTTTCACATGTGGCCTCAGGCGGTGACCACACACCTATTCAGAAGGCGCTTTCGCGATTCGCATTTCAACAATTCCTGTTATGAGGCATCTCGACTCTCCAAGTCGCGATCTCCGAAGTGGAGATTATCTTCGTGCTAGCTCCTCCCTTGAGCCCTTGTCGATGTGACCATAGGTTATGACCAGGGGCCAATTCTGAACACGCATTTCACATTTCACGTTTCATGGATTCTGTCGTGAGTGTCCTTGACACCTCCAACTCCCGGTATCTGAAACCTACACCAAAAGGTGTTTTTCGCATTTCGGCATTCCGACATTTCAGCATTCCTGTGGTGAAGTGTTTCGACACTCCAACTTCTAGTATTTGAAACCTACACCAAAAGGTGTTTTTCTCATTTCGGCATTCATGTGGTGAAGTGTTTCTACACTTCCAACTCCCGGTATCTGAAATTTGCACCAAAAGGTGTTTTTCGCATTTCGTCATTCTGGCATTTCGGCATTCCTGTGGTGAAGTGTTTCGACACTTCCAACTCGCGATCCCCGAAATGCAGCTTGGTTGCACTAACTCCTTCCTCCATCTTCCGCAGATGTGACCACTGGCTGTGACCATAGCCTTATTCAAAAACATATTTCACACTTTCGCATTTTGTGGATTTTGTGATGAGTCGTCTCGACTCTCCATGTCACAAGCTCTGAAATAGAGCTTGGCTTCTATAGCTCTGCTCTCCAGCTCTCGACAATGTGACCACGAGATATGACCACTCTCCAATCAAACAATCACTTCGCTCTCTAGATGAATGGTCCACGATCTGTGGTGATCGGACGGCTATCCTCTCCCCTGGCACTTCATCCTTCGAGACTTTGGGGGAGTAATGAAGCTAAAACTCTCGAAGCAAAACTCCCGGAGTGAGGTCACTCTTGCGTCACTCGATGACGTGTCGTGACCCGAGTGGCTGCCACATGTCACTCTGAATTGTGATTTAGAAACTTCACGGACCTTCGTCATGGATGATCAACGGTCCAGATCAAACCTCGATCCAACGGTTAGGATTAAACGGCCAGGATCATTTCACAAATTCATGACCCTTCATTGTGCCTGATTCGGGATTTTGGCATTTCGCAACTTCGGGACTCCTGTGATGAAGAGTCTCGATTCTTGACTCCTCCAACTCCAAGTATCCGAAGCCTTTCTTGATGTGCCTGTTTCGGGATTTCGGCGTTTCGCATTTCGTAACTTCGCGACTCCTATGAAGAAGAGTCTCGACTCTGAACTCCTCCAACTCCCGGTATCCGAAACCTTTGTTGATGTGCCTGTTTCGTGATTTTGTAAGCTCGCTTCTCCTAGCACTTTAAAGAATGTGCAGGTTCTCCTGGATCCAACAATGGTCGGACCCTGCGCTCGGATCTAACGCCCGAGATCTATCCTCCATCTTTGCGCCCCTCCTGTCTGGATTCAGATATGACAGTCATAGGGAATTCTGAATGGGATCCAATGATCACTATTGCTCTTCATTGTTACACTTTTGATCTTTCCATGCCATCATCGTTGCTGATCTTCCTTGCCTTTGCCATTCCATTATCCCTGCGCTGTTGGTCGTGATCTTTTCCATCAATGAAAAACACGCATACTCTGCACTATCTCTTCTGATCTTATCGAGCTTGCTCTGTTGCGTCTTCCCAAAATACTTTTGGTGCCCGCCTGGCACATTCTTCCTGTACTTAAGCCATCGTCGTTGTTGTACTTTCCATCAATGACAAGAATACGTTGCCTATAAAACATGCCAACAAGAAATACAATGCTTCAACTGTCGAAAATACAGTCACTACAAGAATCATTGTCCCGAGCTAAAGAAAAGGAAGGAGAAACACGAAGCATCAGTTGTCGAAGAAAAGGAACCTACAAAGAAGACTAAGCAGGATGAAAGAGAGTTCTTCTTCTTAAGGTAAAAATACTCTTCAAAGTTCTTGTATATACCATGTTTTATGTACATATCTTGCATATCTATTTTCCTAGAAGATAATATGTTCCAAGAGAAACTTACATATGGAAGAACAACAAGATAACGATTGCTATCACTATGACTACAAGTCAAACAATACACATGAAAGGATGAAGTACATGAACAACCCATGATAATTCATATGGAAGTTATGACATAAGTAACAGCTGCAAGATAAGCCGAAATCATAATCAATCCTGAAGAAACCTAGAATAGGAAAGACAGAAAGAAGTCGGCAATCAAGAAGAAATTGGAGAAAGACTTATGACACCTTGCAAAAGGCAATAAATATGTAGACGGAAGCATGGATTATGTTAAATGGAGGGAGTCGATTATATACTTCCAAAATAAAAATATGCACTCAAACATGAAGCAAGGATTAGGAGGTAGCTAATCCTATGATCCATTGAAGATGATGAATTATGTATCCATGGTAGCGGCCATGAAAAGCAGTACATATTCAGTTTGACTTTAGAAGAAATCTTCTCCGTAAAAAGAAGTCTCAAAGTATCTATGGTTGTCCATCCACATCCATGATCCTATGATGAAATAAAGAAGTGGAATCTTCAAAGCATGGAATCTATAGAAAACGCCATGGACCCAAGAGCTAAAGAAAAACATGAGGAAGAACATGAAGATTCCAAGGAAGAAAGAAAAGCCAGAACAACCAGTCATTGTATCAAAAACCATAAGACTACCAGCGTGATATGAACTCACTAAAACAAATCAAGCAGAAGAACTGAAAGTTGTGATGAAGAACATTGTATGGAAGACTTCTGAATGAAATCATTGTGAGATCTAGGACTAGAGGTTCTCCTAGATGGAGGGAGAAGACTATGAGCATTGTTCGTTCCAGTAAACTAGACATACCTCTGCATAAGCTATTATATTATCAGATGAATGCAAAGACTATTCTCCAGAGAAATTGAACAAAGAGCGTATGAAGGGAAACCTCAAGGCTTTGAGGTATACCATAAAGAGACCCTTGTATAAAGACAACTTGGTGGAGAACCTCCAATGCACAGCAGAAGCGTGGTGAAGACTTCCTATAACAAAGATATTGTATCAGAATGGTTACTCAGAAGCTCAAGATGATGGATCGCTAATCCATGACAAAATCTCATGATGGTCGAAGAAGTACCACTTGGATATGTTCCAGTTTGACACTTGTCACGATCTTATGATCTAGCAGGAAACAAAAGATGAATCCAACAATGATCGATCAGAGCTATATGAAGCCTTCAGAGAATGCCAGTGTTCCAGAAAAACCGAAGTACATTTGAGATCAAGCATTACACTCTCTGTGATGAAGTCTAGAAAAGAGAAAGTGGTTCTCCAATATATATCTCCACAAATGAGCAGATAAGCAGACATTTTGGTAAAGCTTTTGTCCAAGATGAAAGAGTGTGTGTACTCAAGCTGGAGCTCGTGGAGACGACTTCCTTATTGAAAAAGTAAGAGATGAATCCCAGGTTCGGAGGGAGCACTAATGTATTATTGATTTATGGACAGTCATTTTTTCAATTCGAAAAATGGTCCAGGATGAGCAGTTCCTTTCCAGTTCGGAAAGTGGTTTGAGATTTCTGACTGACAGGCATTTTTTCCAGTTCGTAAAATGGTCCAGATCGAATGGTCATTTTCATAATGAAAATGGTTAGGTGGATTATTGATGTACCATAGACAGCAATTTTCCATTGTGGTTAACTTGGGGAATGGTCTAGGGAAGTCTCTCTTCTTGAGGGCTACTCACGAAGACTGGCCCGCCTCGCTGGACAGTCGTTCTTTCGAAGCTCACAGTTGTGAGCAGTTTCGAAGAATGGTCTATTTTGGAGGTTGGTGCAAGACAGTCATTTCCTTAGGAAATGGTCGGGACAGTCATTCCTTAGGGCAGATTCATTCTCTCCAGGTTGCACTTTGTTTAGTGTCGAAGGAATGGCTCAGGGTGGGGAATGGTCCAATTTCAGCAATCAGGGACAGTTATTCCCTAGGGTAGACTCATTCTCTCCAGGTTGCACTTTGTTTAGTGCCGGAGGAATGGCCCAGGGTGAGGAATGGTCCAGGCTCATAAATCAGGACAATTATTCTTCCTTGATTGAGAAGAATAGTACAGATTGTTCATCATTGATGTTTTACCTTCTGAGGGCAGATGCTCTTCCAAGATCTCACAGATGTGAGTGGAAGAATGGCTCAAATGATTCAGTTTATATCATAACAATGTTTTATGTGCAGGTTGATATCAGATGATTGTTATGGAGACTGTATGTCTCTAGACAGTAGATGTATGCCAATGTGGTGGATGTGTTCCACTGATTGTGACTATACGTCACTGATCAAGTATCTGTGTGCTACTTGGTGTGGTAGTGTACCACTGGATTGTAGTTGTGTACTACTATGGATAGACACAGTTGTGTTCTATTGAATGGTATTGTTCTGAGTGCCTTTGAAGACTATCAGCAGTGTTGGAAATGATTATCATCTAGATGGATGATCAATGGACAGAGATTTCTCAGACGGAAAATGATCCAAGACATTTATTATTCTAGGACATATGTTCAGATTAGAAGAATGGTTCTTGTTTCACTCTATGGAGTGAGTGACTTATCCCACATCATGTTTGATTAATCAGATGGAGTATGGTTTCGAGAGATGATGCAGTTGATGATATTGATAGTGATGATGGTGCTCATGATCTAATCTTTAGATAGTTTGTATGACTATGATGATGCTACTGATTCAATGGTATGTTTGTGCTCAATACCATTGTCTTCAATACCTCCCTAGCTAGGAGGGAGTGTTGATATTGTGGTAGTTGTGGAAGGTATTTACCTCCACGTGTAAACCTTACGAGAATAGAATATTTCGGGAAGCAAGAAGAAACCCTAATGAGTTGGCTAATAACCCTAGAAGACAAGTTGGCTCAAGAGAATAATTTGTATTAGGTTATTAGCCTCCAAGAGAAGAAGTCGTCCAGAGGAAATAATATATATTGAGTAAATAGGTACCCATAATGAGAAGTCGGCCCAGACAGTTAGCCAGAATTAGTATAAATACAGGAGGCCAGTCTTTATTCTGGCAGGCATTCTCAGAACTGCAGAAGCAGCTTTTGTGCGCACTGCAGTTGCCTAGTTTGTGCACAAGTTTGGAGGAGAGTTGTCATTGCAGTTGTTGCAGCTAGCAGATTTCAGTTTTGGCTTGGACTATCTCTTGGTTATGATTTGGACTATCTGATCAGCTCTTGTTTGGTGCGTTATCCTTGGAGAAAGATGCGCTACCCTTTGTTTGGCTATCTAGCCTAGGGTTTGCTTCCTGAATGATTCTCTGTTAAGGTTAAGGTGCTCGGAGGGTGGCTTCGGCCTATGGTTGGGTGACAATAGTGATATTGTCTATGGTAAAACGAGCACATTCTAACAGTGACTTCACAGCGAATGCATCCAAGGCATGTGGGTAGTTCTCAAATAAATACAACATGTTCCTAGGACACCCACTACCTTACAATGCATTTGTACCTCATCATGTGCACCCTTGTGACTTCACAGCATGCATCTAGGGATGGTGGGTAGCTCTCCAATAGCTACAACATGTCATCATGACATTCACTACCCTGTGATAACATCTGAAGCCATCACTTCCTCTTAAGAGGGACTATGTCGAGCTTGTCCCTGAATTACTCGAACTTCGTCCTTGACAATGGCTTTGTCAGCACATCCACAGCATTATCATCGGTAATCAAACATTGGAGCCTCACTACTCCCTTCTGCACCATATTGGAGCCTCATTGCTCCCTTTTGTACCAAGTGTCTAGCAACCAAGTGTCACTTCCATTAGACAC
>ML783594.1:21059-46096 GCA_009831015.1 Picea engelmannii
AAGTAATAATATTGTAACTATGATATAACTAAAATAATATAACTATAATGCGTAGTATTAATAAAACCATAATGAGTGATAATAATGATGTAGCTCTAAGGATAATAATAACATAATAATAATAATAATAGAATAACTATAATAAGTAATAATAATAACTTAACTATAATGCGTAGTATTAATAAAACCATAATGAGTGATAATAATGATGTAGCTCTAAGGATAATAATAACATAATAATAATAATAATAGAATAACTATAATGAGTAATAATAATAACTCAACTATAATCATTATTATCGTGATAATAATGATGTAGCTCTAAGGATAATAATAACATAATAATAATAATAGAATAACTATAATAAGTAATAATAATAATTTAATTATAATCATAATAATGAGTGATAATAATGATGTAGCTCTAAGGATAATAATAACATAATAATAATAATAATAGAATAACTATAATAAGTAATAATAATAATTTAACTATAATCATAATAAGTAAGAACTGGTAATATTGATACTTCAAGTAATAATCTAACTAAATATCTTAAGTGTAATCTACCTACAAATACTAACTATAATATAACAATGATATTAATAAAAGAGGAAAAAAAGAAAGAGAAAGGAGGAAGAAGTCAAACTAGAGCACCCACCAGATCATTCGAGACTTCTTTGTTGGTACATCAAAAGGAGCCAATTGTTGCTTACTTCCAAACCACCATCTTTGCTTATATTGTTGGGGTGCTTGATTATCTCTAGCGCCTCTCTAAAGCGTCGTTTGTAATAATGGTTTGCCTTGGTGAGGATCATGGTGTCCTCTAGGCACACATGATGCTTAGTTTTGAGTGAGTGCTCTACTAAGGCTAAGGTGTGAATGCGCTCATTCTTTATGTCCCTTTCGTGTTCTTTTATCCTAATTTGAAAAGATTGTCATGTCTCCCCAATGTAGCTATTCCCACATGAGCAATTAACCTTGTAGACTCCTTTTTCTTGACGTTGATCAATAGGGTCTTTGAATCGATTTCATTCTTTGTTTGATGGTCATAAGAGGTTTGAAAGAGGCTGTAATCTCTTTTCTTTCAAGATCTTAGCAATCTTATTTGTGACTCCTTAGCAATCTTATGTTTTAGGGTTGCACTTGACTTCTTTCTCCTTCATTTTTGTCTTCAACGCTGAGTGTACATCTTTAAATTATTAGATCAAGATCTTCAATATCAATGTGTCTTCCATGAATGCCTCATGCTACAAAATCTATCATTGTTTATCCTCGTAGCTTATTATTGAGAAGTCTCTAACCCTTTTAATTAGATAGTTTGAGCAATAAATATTTACTGAATTGTCAATTTGGTCTAGCTCGTGTGGTTATGGAATGGAGTGTTATCCTCCCCACCTAGGTTCTCATCCCATTAATGACATGTTGAGCTCATTATGAGTAAATTGTTGAAATGGCTTCGAGTCATGTCGTTGATCTGGCATTGTCCAATGAAAAATCTAGGGTTTACACTAGGTAACATCATTGAAATGAGGGTAAGTACCCAAGGGTTTTCCCCAGAAATTGTTACCTGGAAAAAAATAAAATAAAAAAATATCTCGACTGAATTGTTTAAAAAGCTATGATAAGTAACATTATTCAATTTTTTTAAGTGAATATACATCTTTAAATTATTGGATCAAAATTTTCAATATCAACGTGTCTTTCATGAGTGCATCATACTACAAAACCTCTCATTGTTTATCGAGAAGTCTATGACCCTTTATAACCCAAAGGCCTAAAAAATTCATCCTCTTCACTCTTTCTTAATTGGCATATATCTCAAAATGAGTCATCTAAGAAAAGTTCTAGTAAACAGGAGGTGAAAGTCCGGGATGCTAGTCTGACAATTATTCTTTTTAACAGATAGTCTGACAATTATTTTAAGGGATACAACCACTATTGAATTTAGGGAGGAATCTTTGATGATATTGCTTCTCGTATAAGAAGAAAAAGACTGCTACTCCTAAGATTTTCACTTATTGGAAGGTGGCATGGGCATGTCAGTTAGAGGATTTATGTCAGCATGATCACAAGAGAGCCAAATATGGATGGCCTACCAACAACCTGCGATGGTAGCACTGTTAATGACATCTACAAGAAAGTTGAACCAATTATAATCCCAAGGTCTCATTCAAGTTTTCTGAGGTTTGCATGGGTTTCTCTTAAGTTACTAAAAAATTTCCTGGGTGTTTCCCTTAAGTTTTATTTTCCTGTTTCCTCCCTTGTTTCCTCCCTTGTTTCCTGTGGTTTTCTTATTTCTTGCAGTTTCACTGTTCTCTAATTGTTTCCTATCGATGTCCATTGAAGTTTCCAGCCAATGGTAGACGCTAATAGTCCCTGTTTCCTACTATTTTATGTTCCCTATTTCCAGTAATTAGGGACACGTAGGGTTGCATGAATATTCAAAAAGATTTTTCCACCAACATAGTCGCCACTACAGAAAGTTGAAGTTCAGATTCAATCAAAGTCAACCTTCATCTATTTGATGAAAAGCATTAGAGAGAACACTTCGATTATGGCCGATGATATGATACCAGTTGGTAATATTAATGAACTGAAACGTGCGGCCTGATTCAGGCTGTTTGCACATTGTAATAGTGCATCAGGAGCCTATAAAAGAAAATCACTATTTCACGATGTACAAGTCAATACTCAATTACAGTCAATGTCTAAACCAAACAAGAAAGCTAAGATTTATCACCTTCACTAATTCTCTCTGCTTTGGATATGTGGAAGTATCAAGAAACTAACACGTCAAAATTGTATTTATTGCCTTCAAAACAAACAATATTGGACAGAAGAAAAGTTATCTATAAAAACTACAGAGAAAATATCTCAATAATCATCAGCTTGTCAACCTCAAAGCAAATATTCCAAGACTAAAAAAATAGAACAAATATTTTTTATAAGGGTTCGAAAAGACAGGAGCAAGGACTTTTGTGTATGCTAATGAGATAGGAAAGAGGAATAAAACTAAACATCAAATGTGCTCGCTTTACAAGAACCATTTGTAATGCATCAAGTTTGAAGGACCAAAGGTTATAGCATCTCATCAAACTGGAGAATCAAAAATACAAAAAGGGTTTTACAGAAAAAGGCTGCTGAGTAATGGAAGGTTGGAAACAAAATGCAGTACTGACAAAGGCGCCAAGAATGTAGAATTTATAATTGAAGGGCACAAGCAGACCATTATTCATTTTGAAGTTTCATGGTTGCCTAGTGGAGCACACTAGTTTAGAGGTTTCAGTTCATGAGTGCAGAGGTCAAAATGAGCAAATATTACCTTTTTGTAAATTCATTGATCAGCCAAGGGAGCATACCAGTTTAGAGGTTTATAAGTAGAGAGATCAAAATAAGCAAATAATAAGGCTTGACGAGTGTTTCCATCATGCTTGACAAACACTGAAAGGAGAATGAAGAAAATATAGAACTGTACTTATGCAAGCTATGGGAAAATAAGGTTAAAATAACAAGAATAAAGCAAGTGTCTTGAATATTTCTAAGCTTGTATATGCTAAAGGTATTTCTAAATTCTTCCAATACACGAGTGGAACAAGGATAAAAGGTAAGAAGCAAAACACTCCTATAACTTCACCGTGTGCGATTTCTGGAGGTGAACAACAAATAGATACGCCATGGAAAAAGAACAGGACCATACATGATACAGACAACAAAAGAATAGCACGTTATTCTGTCAAACATAAGTTGTAGCCCTTATGGCAAAGCATCCACGGAGATGATATCGAGCCCCTTCCAATGCCCAGTTTGCTTTTTGGAAGAAGATATACTATAGTTTGGGATGTGAAATGACTGAGCCCTTATGTAAAGTTTCATTTGTATTTTCCAATATTAGAGATAAAAACAACTGGTCAAGTATTAAAGGCATTAGGATGACTCCTCAACAAAACAGAAAAACCTGAGACTGTCATATGTTTGTCTAAATAATATGTATTCACCTCCCTGAATATTTTGGTTCAGATAATCTTATCTGGAAGTGAAGACTGAAGGTGAAGACTTAATAGATGGCCATTGGGAAATACCTGTACAGGCCAACCCACAATTAGAATACTTCCGTGAAATTGAAGGAACCCCTACTGTAAAACATCTGTAGAAATATTGGGAGCTGGGCCTCTTCACATTGCCAGTTTCCTTTATAAAAGATGTTACCAAGCATATGCCTTGGAATTGTAGAGCAAGTGAATGTTAATGAACAGTTCACTAAAATAAAATGGAATGATAAAAATGCTGGCTGGCTAATCAAGGTATTAAAGATTCATTACTGAAAAATACAGAATAGCCAGATAAAGTGCAATATGTTTGTTGAAATAACGATCTATTCACTCTCTCGAGAAGCATAATGAGATGATTAAAAGGAATCATGTTATTTTTACAAAGGAGACTGTATCTTCCTAAGGAATGCAGACATATCTGGATGATCATGGCCAACCCTTACATAGGACAATCAGTGGATATGCAGGGGAATAAAGGTTCATCTAGCCATGATGAGATGAGAAAATATATTCTAAAAATTTTATGTATAGAACATTGTATTACAACAAAAGAATGAGCTATTATGCTATTCGTGTGTTGCTAGTTTTGACCTTATCCGGGCAATGCTGCTGAATCAATTTGGATGAAGAACTAGCTATAGCTTCACAGCAAACAATGTAGTATAGTAACTATAGCCAACATGAACAGCTACAAACAAGCAGCATTTACATAGGCTCCACCAACTGTGCTTCCATGAAAGGTATAGAGTCTAGACTATAAGAACCTTGGATGAAATTAAAGAAGAATACCCTCCAAAAACTCCAAAAGAACATTTGTTTTTTATCTCCATCAGATAGACCTATGTAGCTTTCGTATGCATAGGATACAAGTTAGGAACTGTTATGGGCTTTTGCGCCATTGTAACAGAAGCATGCATCCAACCAAGTAATGTCATGTAAAGAATAGTATAAAGAGCAAATAAAGACACAGCTTGTTCCTGCAACTTGCTGTGGAGATTTTTTGCTCGTTGTATAAAAGTTATTCATTTGATACAAGTGATCAAATAAAAAAGAATCAATTAGCGATCATTCCACGTTGGTAAAAAGTTCATTTCTCACTAATATTCTTACTAGTACTTTCAACATTAGAGACTTGATTAGCAGCTTGCCATCTACAGATAATGAAACCAAGATATGACCTGTCCTTGACTAAGTAGGATGATTTGCTGTGTCTTTGTCTGCTTAGTGCTCAAGTAATGGCTAGTTTTATCCTTATCTGTGAAATAGAATCTCATCTGTACGCCACATACCATTAATAGTTCACCATGGACTCATCACCGCATGTTAAGATCTAGCTCTCCGACTTCTCTCCAGTCATCTTGCATCCCATTTCCTGAGGCCACTTCCATATTTTGAAGCCCTCTATCATCACCTGTCTCCGGATCATGGTCATCATTTAAAAAATCTTCAGATGGCTCAGCATCATCTTCCCTCTGTAAAGTACCCCAGCCATGCAAAATGTCTTCCATGTTTACACCTTGTTCTTGCATAGGAGGCTCATGCACAGTATGTTCTTCAGCTCTTGCTTTTACAAGAGCTTCCATCCGTGCAGCCGCTTCTGCTCGGACTGCTTCAGCCCGGGCCAATACTTCTGCATGTGCCTGGGCTTCTGCTCGTGCCTGTTCAGCTTGAGCTATAGCCATCCTCATTTTTGCTTCTGCTGCCTCCCTTCCTGCTTTCTCTCTAGCTTCAATTTCTGCCTGGGTATCAAACAGCTTCTGCCTCTCATCCTGAAGGATAATTTGCTCTATCATTAATCTTTCCTCAAATCGCAGATCTCCTTGTGATCTCCTTTTTAGGATGGAGTTGAAAACGTGCATTTGCTTCTCAAAAGCTCCAGTAAATTCCGCAACTTTGGAGATTATGTTCTGATCCCAGACTTGAGAACGTGACAATAACTGACCTGTTGTATCAGAGTCCAGTATTCTATCATCCTCGTCAGCTTCATGGTCTGCTACAACATGGTAAGGCAAAATCCTGCAAAAAAATTAGCATAACTTGTGTCAAAAAAATACAATGGATCACTCAGATGAACATTTTTCAATTTTTCTATTATTATCCACTCGAATAGAAATCATAGTTACTCATGAAACAAAGGGATTGACAGAAGAATGAAATTCATAGTCTCGTGCAAGATACTTGCAACTCCAAATAAACAGAAAACTGTGACTCACAATCAAAGTTTTACTCAAGGACTTCACTTTCATTTACAGTCAGATCAACCTGTATTAATTTTAATACAAAAAGCTATGTATCATGTTGCACCATAAGTTAAATAAAGGAGAGACCGTTGAATAATCACCAAAAATATGCACTTCAAACTGATTTTAACTCCACAAAAGCAATATATACAAACTAACCAGTATCCATAATTGGCAATTTCATGTACAATAAAATAAATTACAGTGCTTGCTCTGCATGAATATCATGTATTATTTACTATTTATCGTTCATGAATCATAACTTTCATTAGTCTTCATAAAGTTTCTTCCCACCAAGAACAATTTTAAAATAAAATAAAAGTTAAGCTTCCAAGTATATATTCAGACAGCATTGTGAGAACAAACAAGCCCAACCTTCAGAAAATTGCAGGAACAATGGTACCATCATGGTGTCAATTCATACGATCAAGCATGAATTTCTAATTGGACCAACTAATGCCAGGGGAGACCCTACTCTGAAAATGGACAATGACCCAGGCTTTCAAATGATGGAAATGGGAAAGAAATATCCACTCCTATCACCCAATCTAGCATGCTACTATTCTCATCATTCAAATCCAAATTGGAGGTGCTAATACACTGAAATTTAATGCAGTACAAACTTTCCAGTAGCCAAATGAAGTGAAAGACGGTGTATTTGTAGCTCTTTGCAGTGCCTTAGAAGTTAGGGTAGCCTACTGGACATGAAGTAATCATTGATAACAGCTCCTAATGCTCATCATGGAGATTCTGGTCCTGTTGATGTGAATCGTGATGTCCACTTCTTCAACAGAAGTGGTCCTGCTGATGTGATGTCCACTTCTTCGACAGAAGTCTACTTTTATTAACTAAGTCACTTCTGTTACAGGATTAGACTTCCTCTCACCTGCAACATATGGACATTTAGCAACAATTGTATTAGCATAGGTGTTATCGCACAATTTGTACTTGTCCAAGCCCAAGACAAGTAAATCAAATTGGTGTAACTACGGGATGACCCACCACTGTCACCTTAGTAGGAAATCCTAACATTGTAGGGATGGATGAGGTCCAGCCCAGGGGAGACGTCCCCGGTAACCTAAAGGGATCAGATAGCAAGGGTGTGGTCAAGCTTGAAGGTCCCTCTCACCAGTTACCTAAGTCAAAAGGTCTAAGTCTGGAATTGAGGCAAAGGAAGAGTTTTGTGTACCTGCCTGGAACAAGAACAAGATAGCATGTATATATAACACTTTCCAAGTACCAATATAATAAAATACCTCAACAGACAGTAGACAACATAAATATACAATGGCTGAAGTAAAATTGCAGCTAGATGACTGTTTATAACAGCAACTAGTAATTTGTAACAGCCATAAGAAATTTAGCTCAGAATTGCAAGATAAGACAGTGAAAACTTAGTATTTATTCAAGGGATCAAATAGCACTTGTCACAAGCAATTTCTGAGTAGTTTAGACTAATATTAAGTTAGTGTATGCAGCAAAATGAAGCAAGTTAGATGGCTGTAGCAGTGTTTCGCAACAACAGAAAATTAATTAGTGAATTAGGCTAAAATAGGGTTAGGAAAAGTTAGTAAAAGTCTTAGAGAATAAAGTATTAGAATTGTTTGATCAATTCCTTCACAAGAAAGCAATGAAACTAGTGCCTTTTGGGATATGGAGTCAATTACAACAGCAATATAAATTGGAGAAATAAATGATGATAGCAATGTTCTAAGGATGATGAGATGAAGTTGAGGAGCTAGCACCTTAGGGCCTCAAACTTCAAGTCTCAAAAGATGAATTTGCTAGAGAGCAAGCTCTTTTGGGCTCTAGCGAATTCTTCCTTTTCCTTAGACTCTTGAAAAATATAGCAACAAGTTGCTAGAAAAAGACTCCTAAAGTGCTAGCACTTTAGGGCTTTAGAAGCCTATTCTAGACAAGATTCTCTTAGCAATTTGATAAGTGAAATGATCTAGAGAGAGGAGGAAACACCTTATGCTCCTCTCCTAGAGTTTTAAGCAAGCAATTTCATAATCTTCAACAAGAACAAGCAAAATTTACCATAAACATTTAATGCATGATTTTACTTACTTCACCAAGAATAATCAAGCACAAACCCTAGTTGCAGAATTTTCCACCAAGAACAAGCCAAGAGACATCCAAAATTAGTTCCTCCAAGCCTAGCGCATGAGTAAAAAAATCCAAGTATGCCCAAGAGGGTGAAAATTTCAGTCCTATCCTCTTGTGTGAGGAAGACTTATGATAAAAAATGAAAATGGCAAGGCCTCTATTTATATGAAGCCTTGCAAACCATATTTGTCCACTTTTAAAGTCAACTTAAAAACATAAAGAGGGCCGGCCTCATAATTTTTCCTTTACGAATTACAAAAATTCATTTTTAAACAAAATAAACCCTAAAGGAAACATTGACAGTGTTAGGTGGAAGGTTGGGTGACGTTGAGCTCCAAGAAGGAAACGTTGAGGGTGTTAGGTGGAAGGTTGGGCCTCCAAAAGCCATATCATGCCATCAACTGCCAAAACGAGGTGCCATGTGTCCTCCATCAATACATCATCCCCAGCAATCCCTAGCCCTTTAAATGGTGACGTCATGGGCTAGGTGAGTGACGTCCAAGTGGAAAGAGGTGGGAGCTCATATCCTAGCCTGCCAGAGTGCCTCCAAAGGAAACGACCTCCTTCTTCAATGTGAAAATGGTGATCACAAGCCTACCCAGACGTGGGGTTTCTGCATCCATGGGCTCCAAAGCCCCCATGAAGGTCCAAACAAAGTCATCTCCTCATGATTACCTATCCACCGAGAAAGGTCCTGCAAAGACAAACAGATGCGCCCTCCAAGGGTCCATAAGTCACAAGAATCATGCCAAGTAAGTCGCATCTAATAATGGAACAACCCAAATATGTGCATCAAACCCCCCTTTTCAAACTAAACAAATGCTCAAAGACCTTATACAATTTGTCAAATTTAGGTATGGGAGGGGTGTTAAGGCATCCTATTGGGTTAGTCAATCCCCAAGTCAAAGGTGTTTCCCAAGGGAAACCTATCTAAGCCCTTCGTTCGCGAAGCAACATTTTTCCAAGCCCATTTGCCATTAATTTATTAGAGTGTGGCCAAGTTGAAGACAATAAGGGGCACTAAAAGGAAATGCATAGCCCACATACGCTCTACCTTGGCCATCATGCTTCCCCAAGTTGAAGATAATAAGGGGCACTAAAAAGGAAATGCATAGCCCACATACGCTCTACCTTGGTTGGCATGATTGATTAATTAGTTATTTATTTTACGGGTCCCTCATTTTTTCGAGAAGCTTTTCATTGTTCTCGGGATCCCTGGGCGAGCATCTGGAAGGTTTATGATTGGCTTTTATCGTTTTCCAGTTATATTTCCCTCTGGGCCTCTTTATCCTCTTCTTCCCATAAAATGAGGTATAATCCCTTCTTGGGTCAGTGCACCCGAAAACCAAAAGATGAGATGAAATAGAAAGATTATGAAAAGTGATAAGTATGATCGGTGTTAAATTTAGAGTTGCTATTAAGTTCTTTTCAATTTACTAGACAATAATAGGATAAGCAGGATCACTGAGAGAAACACAATCATAAGGTACAAGGCATTTTATCCTGGGAAACCCTCATGGGGGAGAAAACCTAGCAAAAACTTCCTTAATATAGATTGCCAATACAATGCCAAGATAAAGGACAAGACCACCAAGAATAACCAAGACTGAGCATGTCCCTCTCTCTCCTTCTGGCGACTGCAGCTATCTCCAAAACTTGTGCACTAGATGAGTGGTTGAGTGAGTGTGTAAAGGAGGCGCCATCCTCACTTATTTATACTAGCTGGGAGGCGGTAGGGTTGTGTCTCTTCACCAAGCTGGGTCGACTTCTTCAACTAGTGGTTAAAACCACTTTAATTAGCCCTAGGGGCCGACTTCTTAATTAGCACCATATAAACATGGTTTTGACCAATCCACAGTAGGGGATTTGGTCATACATAAGTCTCGACATGATCAATCCACAAAAGGGGATTGATCTATTTAATAATAACTCAATTATAATTAGAATATACTTCGCAATTACAATATTTCAACACTCCCCCTTAACAAGAAGGGTATTCTATAATACAACATCATCAGAAGAGAAAGAGAGAGGGCAACAACATCATCAGCATCTGGAACACTGACCGGCACATCTATAAATCATTGGAAGTTTTTCTCATCATCAATAACATCATCGTTCACGGCATGGAGTTGGAATAGTATCATCATCGTCATTCACAACATGGAGTTGGAATAGCATCATCATCATCATTCACAGCATGGAGCTAGAATAGTATCATCGTCGTCATTCACAGCATGGGGCTGGAATAGCATCATCATCATCATTCATAGCATGGAGCTGGAATAGCATCATCATCATCATCTGCGTCAACATCAGTTAGCATAAAATCTATAACAACAACATCAACAGCACTAGGTTGATACAACATCATCAACAACACGAGGCTAGATCAACATCATTAACAACAACACAAGGTTGATGCAACATCATCAACACGAGGTTGAGACAACATCATCAACACGAGGTTGAGATAACAACATCATCAACACAAGGTTGAGATAACAATATCATCATCACGAGGCTGAGATAACAACATCATCATATAGCAACAGAATGAGGCAGGTGCAACAACAACATTTTGTGGTACTCTGACAGACCGTCCTTACCGAACCTTCGGGATCTGCCCAGGAATCATAAGATTCCCTAGGATGTAAAATCCTAACAGAGCTACCACGTGGTACTCTGACAAACCGTCCTTACCGGACCTTCGGGATCTGCCTAGGAATCAAAAGATTCCCTAGGATATAAAATCCTAGTGGAGCTACCACTACTGACCACAGTTGGCATATACATACACAGGTGCTCTGATAGACCGTCCTTACCGAACCTTCGAGATCTGCCTAGGGATGATCAATCCCCTAGGATATAAATCCTAACGGAGCTACCTGTTGTTGGTCAGGATACCATAGTATCATCAGCATCACTCCCCCTTTCGAGGGAGGTCCTTTCGGACTATACCAAGCTTGTCTCAAAAGTATTCAAACTTTACACAAGACAGAGGCTTGGTCAACACATATGCAACCTGCTCCTCTGTGCCAACATATTTGGAGCTTTACAGCTCCTCTCTGCACCATATCACGAATGTAGTGATACCGGATTTCTATGTTCTTTGACTTATCATGGAACAGAGGGTTCTCCGCCATCTTTATGCAACTCTGGTTATCACATAGAATCATGATGGCTTCTATCTCCAGATCGAATAGACCTGTCAACAACTTCTAAAGCCATATGGCTTCACAACTGGCAGAACATGTTGCAATGTATTCTGCTTCTGCCGTGCTAAGAGCAATACTGGATTGCTTCATGTTCTGCCATGAAGTCATGGTTGACCCCAGACTGAAACAACATCATGAAGTGCTCTTTCTATCAGAAACACTTCTAGCCCAATCTGAAGTCTTGATCTCTAGTATAACAAAGACCAAAATCCAACGTACCCTTAAGGTATCTCATCACATGCTTTGCAGCTACTACGTGAACATGTCTGGGCTCCACCAGATACTGACTCGAGGTGTTCACAGCAAAGCATATATCGGGCCTGGTATCCATCATATACATCAACGAACCAATAATCTGTCTGTTCAGAGTAGCTTCAACCAATTCTGACGAAGTATCAACCAGGAGCTTCAACTTTGTTTCCATGGGTGTGTTCGTGGCTTTTCATTCCAACATATCAAACCTCTTCAGTTTTTCAACTGCATACTTCCCTTGGTTAAGGAAGATCTTCTCTGGGCTCTGCCAAACCTCAAGACCTAAGAAATAATGCATCAACCCTAGGTCTTCATCTCAAATTCTGCAGCGAGCTTCTTCTTACAATCTGTGATGAGCTTCTCTTCACCTGTCAAGAATAAGTCATCCATATGTAGCAGCAAGATAATTGGTCCATCATCCACAATCTTGAAGTAAAGATTGGGATTTAGCTTTCCTCTTGGTAAAGACCAAGCTCATCGAAAAAACTATCAATCCTGCCATACCAAGCTCTTGGAGCTTTGCTTCAACTTCTAGACATGAGTCTCTTTGTCCTGTATTTCGAAACCAAATTTTCACATCTCATTGTACCAACCTTGTACACTTGCTCAACTTCAACTTAATATGCACAATCATGTGCCAGCTCTATGTGCTTTCTGCAAAGCACTATCTGGCTCACTGTCTAAGAGTATGTCCTCTACTCTCTCTGCAACTATTCCTCTGGGACTGGAACTGGGACTCTACACCTGCAGCTTCTCTGAAGCTGAGAATTACTATAGCTACTAAACTCTTAGAGTAGTTCCTCTACTCTATCATGGCAACAACTTCATCTAAAACTGAGAGTGGCTCGATAACTGATACTGAAAATAGCTCTTCTTCTTTCACGGAGGTAACTCTATCTGCTATTGTAGTCATGTTTGCATGGCCCGACTAATGTACTGCATCAACTGGCACTCAATTTTAAATATGGGGATTGCTCCCCCTGCATCTCATACTGTATATGAATCATGGTTGTTCTGGTTGTCTTCAAATACTAGAACTATTTCTTTGATTACTGGAGTAAGTGTCTCGTCATAGTCTTCTCCCTCTTGCTGGGAGAATCCTCTGGACACAAATTAGGCTTTGTACATCTTTATATTGTTATCTACAACATGCTTGATCTGTTAGATCAATATTAGAAGTCAACACTGACTTCCCTTCTAGTCTCACGAAAAAATCCATATCCCAGCCCTTTTGACTAGCTTCCTTCTCTGTCACTGAAACAAGGGAATCTTCCCAGGAGATTTCATGTCTCCTAGAGGTCTCTAAAGCTACGATCTAGTCTTCTCAACTCTTGGCATTTGTCTGGGAGTCCTGGAAGATGTCTCTTTTTCCCATCTGATCCTCTCTGAGATCAGGCTCACTTTGTTCTCGATTTCTTCTGAGTCTACAAGGACTTCATAGTCTCTACAAGATATACTTAGTGTTGAATACCAAGTCTTAATATGAAAAGCTAAGTCAGACTTCAAGCGAATTTTGCTTCCTATCAAGGTGGCTTCATTATCCTTTGATCAAGTCTATTGTGAGTTATGTTCTAATGTTCGATCATCTTTGAGCCTTTTGCTCCTTACAGTCAACCTCCATATGAGATACTCTGTATCTCAAAAAATAGCTTCTTCTTCATCTTCTTTGGTACATGAATGTATACGATCATGTACATAATCTACTTCATGTCTCGTCTAATATGTTGCCTCCTGCAACCGTCACTTATAGCTTCCTTAGGGCACCTGTGACCTGAAACAAGGTCAACAAAACAACAACCAAGAATAATACTCGTTTGAATAAAACAATAGCACAAATAATCGTCATAGTAGCTCCTTTAGAGCTATCACTTGTGGCCTGCCTAAAACAAGGGTTAAAAGTAAGAAATACAATACGAAATGAGAGCAACACTCTTCTAGTGTTGTGATCAAACATTCCTCCATGGTAACCTGGAACCAAAACAAAAAAGTTCCTCCTAGAGGAGATGTTAGTTGTATCTGGTAAGTGATTATAATAAGCATTCATCTCAATAATGCTCAAATGCTACCAAGTATAATACTTCTAAAAGACTGCTATCTCAACTATAGTGTTTACTTGTAATGAGGTAGTTATCAAACTTGTCATGTGCAAATTTGAATCTTATCAGCTTAATCAATCAAACCTGGAACCTGAAGTCTTGTCCTCAAGAATGAGTGTGTTGCTTTTCTTTCAAGTCTCCTTCACTTAAGATGACAAGTGTTTTCTTCAACCTGTCCTCTGTACTAAGACAATATGCTATCTTGACAGAAATCTAAGTTGGAGAATAAACTCTAATCTCATTCTAATACCTTGACTTTAATTTTGACCAAGGGTTAGTATGATGGTCATAGTTTTAACATACAACCTAGATGTCAAAATAATGTCATAACAAAATGCATATCAAAATGATCAAACCTGGGGTGCATTATTCCTCTAAATGGGTTGGATCTAAGATCCTTCTGGATCTATGATTGTCAACAGATCCTTTCTCTTGCAAGTACTCTTTTAGAATAATAATACATTTTAACCATATGTAAGTACATACCTCTGATAGTATCTTGCTAGGGTAAGGTGCACTAGGACGATAAAACAACAGTCCCAACACTTCACAAAAACTTTCACTGCAACTGGTATTGCAGCTGGTGCTGGCACTGCAACTGGTGCTGCGACTGTCATGAAGGAACTCGCACTGCAACTGCAACCGATAATGCAACTGTAACTGTAACTGGTACTGCAACTGATAATGCAACTGTAACTGTAACTAGTACTGCAACTGCAATCGGTACTGCAACTGTAACTTAGGGTTTTATGACGAAACCCTATTTTTTCAACTTTCAAATTTTGGAATTGTGATCCAGGGACTAGATGCCCTGGGCTGAGGCGAGTAAGCTGGAGTAGTCTGATTTCAAAAAATTTAAATTTTACCCTTTGAAATTGGACCTGCGCAAATCTGGATTGGTACTTCTGGTACTAGTTTTGGTTTCCTGGTTTTCTAGTACCAGTCAAAACTAGGGTTTCACTTTCCGAAGGCTCTGGCCACTAAAAAGGTGCGCTCAAGCTACCAATGAGTTCACTAGGCTAGAGCGCACTTTCCTAGATGGTTTTTAGTCAGAAATTCCCTTCTAATAAAAAGCCCTAATTTTCTTCTACCACAACAATGACGTTTTTGGTTACCCAGTGAAAGGTGCTCTACTCAATTTAGCTCTGATACCATGTTAAATTTAAAGTTGTTATTAAGTTCTTTTCAATTTACTAGACAATAATCGCATAAGCAAGATCACTGAGAGAAACACAATCACAAGGTACACAGCATTTTATCCTAGGAAACCCTCATGGGGGAGAAAACCCAGCAAAAACTTCCTTGATATAGATTGTCAATACAATGCCAAGATAAAGGACAAGACCACCAAGAATAACCAAGACTGAGCATGCACCTCTCTCACCTTCTTCTGGCGACTGCAGCTATCCCCAAAACTTGCGCACTAGATGAGTGGTTGAGTGAGTGTGTAAGTGAGGCGCCATACTCACTTATTTATACTAGTTGGGAGGCACTAGGGTTGTGTCTCTTCACCACGCTGGGCTGACTTCTTTAACTAGTGGTTAAAACCACTTTAATTAGCCCTAGGAGCCGACTTCTTAATTAGCACCATATAAACATGGTTTTGACCAATCCACAATAGGGGATTTGGTCATACATAAGTCTCGACATGATCAATCCACAAAAGGGGATTGATCTATTTAATAATAACTCAATTATAGTTAGAATATACTTCACAGTTACAATATTTCAACAATCGAGAACGATACGATGACTTTTCAAGGAACCCCCAGTAGCACCCCATTCCCGAGGGTGACCAACTTACTAGGACGTAATGACACTCACCAAATTTAATAAGGACAAATGTATAATTTCCAAGCAAACGTTTTGTAATCAAGAAAGGATTCTTTGCAACATATTCAAATGCTTCAATTATTAAAGTGACACTTACCATGATACCAGACTTATTACCTCATGAAGCAAGACCCGTTGTCCTTTGGGGCCAGGCCAGTGTGATGGATGCTACTCTATTGTTGGTGATGACCGATGGTGCAAGTCAAGATAGGAGGGGCCCTGCGGGGCTTTGCTAGTCAATCTGGCTCTCGACACTCCATGTTTGCTACATATGGGCCTCAAGACATGATCTCCTTAGTTACCCCTAGTATGAGGCTTAGTTACCCCTAGTATGAGGGGGTGACATCAGGCTCCTAATCAGGGACATGTGCTCACCATAGAGCACATGAGAACCTCAGCATCTTTGGTATGACCTGTGCCTAGACACACAAGCAAAATCATCAGAGCATCGAAGTTGGTGCTATCACCCCTTATTCTTATGAAAATTATCCAAATCCAAAAGCAAATGTTGAAAAGAAAACTTTCCAATATTTTTATTCTAACATGTGAATATGATCATGCAAACATATAAGTATTGTTATCGCCAAACTTTAGGTTGGGCAAAGCCTGGCCCAATCCACAAGATGGCGATAACGGTGGGAGAGTTTACCCACTGTCACCTCAGATAAACCCTCCCCTCGCTTTAGTGAAGGAAGAATCCAACACAAGGGGGGAATGTCGGGTGACCCTAGGGGGAAATGAGACAATGGAAGTGATGCCCCTATAGGTCAAGATACTAAGTGGAAGATAGCTTGGAAATGAGTCTCGGAAGTGGTTAATAGATTCCAAAGAACTTGAGTACTTGCAGAAGATGATTGTACCTACCCGAGACACAAGAAAAGACGAGTATAGAAGCTTAAGGTTAAGTGGACAGGCAAGTTAAGCTTGTTGTCCCTATTTGCAGCAGTCAACAGAGATATATATCAGCCAGTAAATGATTGTTAAAGCTGCTAACAAGATGCTAAAAGTCAAGTAAATGATGCAAGAGATAAGCTAGCAATCACTAGTATAACTCAAGTATGAAAGCATAAGACTTTAGCAACAAATTATGGCTGTTATAAACAAGTATTGCAGAGATATTTTATCAGCAGTATGGCTGTAGCTAACTATTGCTACAGCAGAAAACTTCAACCAACAAAACAAGCAAGTAAACCACCCAAAAAGTGTGTTGAGGCTAGTAGATTATAGGGGCAATTTATTAGCAACTTTTGACTGTTGAAATGTGAGTTATGATCAAGAAAAGAGCAATTTGCTGCATCCCTAATGGCTGTAGCTTTTATTGAGTTATAGCTCTAAGAAGACTAAGCAAACCAAGACACCCTAGAGGCCTTAGCAACCTCAAAGCATCAAGAAAAGAATCCAACTTGAACAAGCTCAATATCTCTCTAAATCACGTTTACCAATGCAAACAATTTATTTCTCCAATGCAAACTTCAGATTTGTGCCTTTAAAATTTGGGTGAATGCAGTCTTGAAAGTATGAGTTAGATCCACAATGTCCCTAGGGATGTAAATCCTCTTACTCCCTAGGGAATGCAAATCAAACTAAGGCAAATCTAGGAGGGTGTACAGCGTTGTACTCCTAGCAACGTTGCAATAAATGACTTATAAACTAGCAAATGAGATGAAACTTGATGGAGGGTGTATGCACTTATACTCCACCTAGGGTTTCAACCAACAATAATCATGAAACAAGCAAGAAGAACTAACAATTGCAGATTTTCCTTACCAATTTCAAGAGAGATGCAAGATCAAACCCTAGTGCACCAAGCAATGACCATTCCTAAGCGAGAGAAGAAGTCTCCAAGAGGTGCGCACCACCTTAGGTCAACAATTCACCAAGAGAGATAACCAAAAATCATTTTCACAAGAGAGACATACCAAATTGCCCAAGTAGGGCGCAAATTTCAGCCACAATAGTCTTCTCACAATGGGAGAGCTATGATATAATGACAAAAGTTTGATCTCTATTTATATTAATCCTCTACAAAGTGTTTGTCCACTTAACTTTAGGGTAAACCACAAAGTAAGGGGTCAACAACCCTTACTTTGCCCCTTTACATTATCAAATTCAAATTTAACTTTAAAAATTGCACATAAGAAACCCTAATGTGACGTCATCCCTCTTCTAGGGTGATGTTTTGACACTTTTTGCAAGTCGTTGGAGATGAGGATGGAAATCGTTGGGCCTTCTAGGGCCTCCCTCTCATGTGCTAAGGTTTCCTCCTCCAAGCCAAGCCTTCTCCCATCAAAACGTGCCAAGTGTCTTTCACCACCAAAACCCTAGCCCTAGGGTGACATCAAGCTCCTCAAATGTGATGTTTTGGCCTAAAGAGCAAGACGTTGGGCTGGCAATGGGCTAGGATAGATCCTCCAAGGTGTCTCTCATGGCCTCCAGAGGCTACCATCATCGTCCGGTGTGTGGGCCATGGTATCCAACCTATGGGCTTCAAGCCCCAAGGAAGCCCAAGCTAGGCTTGTTCTTCCAAATCTGTCCACCAAGTAAGGTCCTGCAAAGACAATGAATACGCCCTCCAAGGATCTCAAGTCAAATGCATCATGATACGTAAATCAAGTCAATAAAAGAGCCATCTAAGCATGTGCATCAAAAGCCACCTCATCAAAACAAACAAGTTCTCAAAGACCCTGTGCAATTTGCCAAGTTTGGGTGTAGGAGGGTTGGCAAAGCGACCTATTGGGTGAATCGTACCTCAAGTTTAGGAGTGCTTTCCAAGTGGACCCTTCTCTAGGTCATGTGGACAAAGTGACATGGATGGGGGCAAGACATTTGGGCATGGGGTTCATGATATACAAGGGATCGTAATGTCTCATTTATGGGTGCCTTTGTAGAGGGTGTGCTACACCTTCGTTTTCAATGCATCCTTTTTCCAAACCCATTTACGGCCTTTTGTTCTTTTAAGATGTTTCCAGGTTGAAGCCAAGGTGGGGCTTCTACCTAAGCATGAAACAGTGCCCATATTGACTCTACCCTGGTCACATCATGCTTCCCCAAGTTGAAGACAATGTGTGGGGCTTCTACCTAAGCATGAAAAACATTGCCCACACATGCTCCACTTTGGTTGGCATTTTGAATTAGTTATTTTTCACAGGTCCTGTCAGTTTCTTATGGGAGACATTTCATTGTCCTCAGGATCCCTGGGCGAGCATCTAGAAGGTTCATGGTCGGTTCTTATCTTTTTCCAGCTACAAGCCTCTCGGCCTTCATCCCCTTCTTCCCATGAAATGAGGGACAATCCCTTCTTGGGTCAATACACCAGAAAATCCCAAAAGGTAAGGAGATGAGGGGGTGAAGTGTGGAAAGTGACAAGTATGATCGGGAATGGTACGATGACCTGTCAAGGGGACCTCCCAGTAGCAAACCTATCCCTAAGGGTGACCACTTACTAGGGCGCAATGTCAACCACCAAGGTGAAACAGGGCAAAGAGCATAATTTCCAAGCAGACATTACATAATCAAAATGCAACAAACTCAAATGCCTCAAATATTGAAATGGTACTCACCATAAAACCTGACTTGTACCTCATGGAGCAAGACCCAATGTCTTCCAGAAGCAAGTTGATGTGATGGATATCCTCATGATGAACCTGAGACTTGTGGTGGTGAAGCGGGCCTCTATCTGTGCAAGTGGACACTGATCGTCAAACTGTCTCTCGGTACTCCATGTTTGCAACCTGAGGGCCTCGAGATATCATCTCCTTAGTTATCCCTAGGAATTGGGGATAACAAGTATGACATAACAATGATGCAAGATGCAAGAAGAAAATATGTAAATCATCAACATGTATGCAAATCAGGCTAAGCTAAATGCAAACTATACTACCATGATATGCAATATGCAACATATATACAATGAGATGCAGGATGCAAATGCCTACCTACCTACCTACACCTACCTGTGTTAGTAAGGAGTCAAGTCTCCTCCCCACAATGGGGTTTGAGGAGATGACCACTAATTGGAAATGGGCGCCTCCTTCCCTGCATTGTGTTCAGGTAGTAAGTATCATTGACAAACTTCCCTCTAACTTGAAATGGTCCCAACCAAAACTTCTTATAATCCTTATGATTATTGGGCTGACCCATTTTCGTATCCCACTCCAAAACCAAATCTCCTTGTTTGTAGTCCCCTCTCTTGAGATCAATTGCCTCTTGTATTACTTTGGTGTATTGCCTTGAGGGAGGGGGGTGGGATTTTGTGGTAAGGACATCATCTTGGCTTGGTCTGATCAATAGACTTTCATCTTCCTTTTTTAGTATCCTGACAGAACCAACTTCATTGTCCTTATATTTGTTTAGTAATCGTTGATACTCTTCCTTCTTTGGCCATTGTATAGCATCAAAATCTTCTTCCTCAGAGAAAGGTAAGTCACCTAGAGAAAACGTTGGAAGAGATTACTTGATGGTTTTATGTACTTCATGAGTTTTAGGATCAATGTCAATTTCTTCTACATGTAGCTTGGCCATGGGCATGTTGGGTAAGCGAGCAAAAGTTCCATCATTCAAAGGTACGTTGATGCTGGTCAAATCCATCTCTAAAGTGCCACCCAACATTGCAACAAATTTCCTAGACAAAAGCATCCCCCACACATTAGGGACATCCACCACCACGATGTCAATTGGGATCACCCTCTCAGGGTATTGGGCAAGGAGAGCCTTCACATTTTCCACCACATCATGAGTGGGAATGGCTCTAGATTCAAATCCACACACATTCCTATAAGGTCTCATGGTTTTCAAGCCTAGTTGTTCCATTACCCTCAAAGACATCATATTGGCACCTGCTCCTGAGTCAAGCATGCAGTTATTTAAGCACTTATTGTTTATTTGCAATGACATAAAAAATGGTGGATGATCATCGTATTGTACCCTAAAATGGTTTGCTTGTAACATTATGGGAGGATCTATTGGTTCATCTTGTACCTTGAAGAACCTTTCAAACCTATTCTTCATTGAGGGAACTTTAATAATTTCCTTCAAAGGTACTATCACACTCATCTTTGCCAAGGCAATTTCTAAGTCAAAGTTCATGTCAGCATTGTTGGCCTTTGGCAAAGTAGGATTGGGTAGATTCTAGAAGCCTACTCATTGGTGGAGGTGGAAGTTTTTGTTGAGGAAGCTTTGGGTCGGTGGGTGGAGCTTGAGGTGCTCTTTTTTGTCTTGTATAGACTTTGTAACTCTTGCCTCTTTAGCTTCTCCCTAGACTCACTATCTAAATTGTTTATAACTTCCATTATAGCCCTTCAGGCTGCCACTTTCATGCCTTCTTCATGTTCTTTGATTGTGATATTGAGGCACACTTGTGATTCTTCAGTGAAGATATGATTCATAATGTTCACTTAATCAGGGTCCCCATTGTTCATTGGACACTCATGCTCCCAATGTGCATCCCTACACTGAAAACACCAAGGGGTTTCATCCACAACATTTGAGGGGGAAAGAGTATTAGGAACCCTTTGTTCATTTCAAGGCTTGTATACTTGACCTGGTTTTTGAGTTGTCCCTTAAAAGGAAGCCTAGGAGCTTGTTGTTGTGCTCTCTCCAAATTGGCAATTCTATTCATCATCAAGGTCTGATTTCTTGCCATGTCTTCCACAGTCTCTTGAAGCTTTGCCAAGGCAGTACTGATATCCTAGGTGGTCTCGACGTTGTCATAGCTTGTTCAGCCCAACTCTGTTTTGGTCTTATTTCATAAGAAAACAGCCCTCTAAGATTAATCCTTTGACTCAATTTGACCTAATTTGGATAGGCACTAATCTTGGTCCACCCATCCATCTTAATTCTAAAGTTAATCATACATCTTTCCTAGGGAAACCCACCTTCTAATGGAGGAGAATCAGCCTAAAGTGAAAGAGGGAGCTATTGTGATGACAGTGGGTAGTCCCTCTTAGTCCCTCCAAAATTGCACTTGAGTTTTAGGGCTTTACCACTTAAGGTGGAGGTTTGAGCTGTAATGGAGCTTAATGTCCTCCTCTGAAATGCCAAACGCTCCTCCTTCAATGTAGAGAATTCTCCAAACAAGCAACCTCTCCATGTGGCTAGCATGTAGAATGTAACCGAGCTATCTGAAGATCTCCAATGCTCTAAGGAAGAATGTCGATCAAGCATCCATATGAGGTCACGCAACCAATGAGTAATCCACCCCCAATCTGAAAACCCATCACAGATCAATCAAGGGCTACCCATACACCATGCACCCCACATCTCATGAAGAACCGCCAAATATGGTGTAAACATTTTCGGTATAACCCCGTAAGCTAACATAGAAGACCTATGAAACCCCCGTGTGCAGTAGGTTTGGCCCCAGATTTTCATATTACAGTGTTTAACAAGCGTGGCTTGTCATGTTTGGGTCTTTCTTGATTGCTACTTTTTATTATATCTCCTTGGTTACAAGTAGCATAATTGTCACCATTGGTGTCTTCATGATATATAACCTTATGCTTGCATCTGCTATGATATCCTTATACTGCCTGGTTCCATCGAAAGAAAAGAAAAAGGTGTATACTCTACTTCAGCTAATAAGTACCCATGAGGCACGTGATCTAAAAATGGTTTAACACATATTTCAAATATATGACTTGCCCACAAAAATCTACCTTAAATTGATCAACTAATCGAACCATCTCAGGTGCAGGTTTGATATTAGTAGCTCAAATTTCAATCATGATTCCCAACAGTATTTCCAGTATGCAACATTGTAACCCTTGATAGTTCAGCTGAATACCCTTCTCCATCACCAATCTTAACAAACACTGAAAATAATGTTGAGAAAGCACTTGCAAATTCTAGAGCAATCAATTTGTGGTCGGGGTTGTTGATTTCAGCTTTATGGTCCTCAACGTGATCTGTGTTTTCCTTGCAGATTCCTCTCCTATAGAATCTTCAAGTTCTCTTTGATCTTATTCATAAAGATAAACATATTCTGAGAAACTTTTATCAAGGGATTGTTTATTATAAGATTCCAATAAGCCTAGATATTCACCAATGAAGGCTAGCCAGTTC
This sequence comes from Picea engelmannii, assembly GCA_009831015.1. Taxonomy (NCBI): domain Eukaryota; kingdom Viridiplantae; phylum Streptophyta; class Pinopsida; order Pinales; family Pinaceae; genus Picea; species Picea engelmannii. The sequence continues at coordinate 43,920 of ML783594.1, forward strand.
TTTTTCTCTCTTCTTATAACATCTCTACAACTGTTATGAGCTAAAACTTGGAATCTGATTTTTCTTTTTCTTTTTTGAAAATCTGAAAACTGATAGGTCCTAACAGTAGCAAACAACAGAAACAAAAAACAGCAGTAATAATTGTAAAAACCAGCAACAAAACAGATTCAGCACTAACAATAGATATTCCAGCAACAAAACAGATTCAGCACTAACAATAGATATTCCAGCAACTTTCCAGTAGTAGACTGATAGGAGATTCTATAACACTAACAGCGGAAGCAAAACCAATAGTAGCTATGAGTAACAACACCTAAATGCTCAAAATCCTCCTCACATAAAGTCCAAAACTTTCCTGAGAAGGTATGGACACCAACTCAGGCCAAATACAACGCATTATGGACTCTGATACTGCTGATATTGATTCAGAATTTAGTGATTCAAACTCCGAGCCACTAAATTGGGGGGGAGAAAGGTGTAAAGCCCAGTTTGATTTTTGCATGTTTTCTAGCTCTGTGAAAAAAGATCCTGAAACAAGGATTAATGAAATAAATGAATTGCTAGAAAAGACCCCCACATGCCAGTACATTATCAGACAAAATCTGAGAAAAGAAAAGGATGATTTACTCAGACAACTGGCAACTCCAAGAGCAGAAAAAGCTCCAGCTTCACAGAGCCCATATAAGGCGAGTTCCAGTCAGTATTCTCTAGTAGATCTCTACATGGATTATCCTGATAGTCATAGTGACAGACAGCGATTTAGACAAGACAAAGAAAAATTGTTGATACTCCAGATTAAAGAGTAGCAAGAGATCATGAAGCAAACAATATCAAAGATTAAAGAGTTGAAAGGTATCTTAGAAGCAGTAAGGATTGAAAGAGACAACTCATCAGATGATGAGATGACCAGGCTTTATGAAGAAGTCAAGAAGCCTATGTCTGTTCAGAAAGGATACAGAAGACAAGAAGACTCAGAAGAAGAACAAGTAGACATAGAAGATGCAAAACCTGCCCCAGAACAGAAGACAGAAAGACCAGAACAGAATCTCCTATCCTTTGGAGGTGCAAAGTTTTATGTCAAGGTATGGTTCCATCCTCCAGAAGTAGCACCCTATGAAATTGATTGCTTAGTAGATTCAAGGTTCAATTGAATCTTTTAAGAAAGAATGTCATCGCAGCTTTTTATTGGGAAAAGCCAACATATATTGGTAAGTCCATTGATGGAGCAGATGTAGACATTCTAGGACAGACAAATGATTTCCCTTTGAAACTAGACAATCATCCATTCCACCTCTCATTTCATTGTGTAGATAAAATACAAGATGATTGCATACTAGGTGCAGAGTTTCTTGAGTTGGTAGATCCAGTAACTATCAACAAGAAAGAAAAGAATTTTCATATGCAAATAAAAGGAAAACAAATAGAAACTTCTCTGTTTCATGAAGGAAAATGTAAGAGCAGAGAGAAAGGAGTAGAAAGGGCAATAATATCAAGCAGTCAGGGTTCATCCAATGACCTGAACAAGATGGAAAGAAGTATATGATATGCACAAGGGCATGGTAGAAAATTGCTTGCCCAAATCACAAAAATATTGACTAAGGATTGTACTTCCAAATCCCCCAATGCGTTTTGGCATAAGGGAAAGTACTTTGTCTCACTACCATATAATCCCTTAGTCAAGGTAAGTCCTCAAAAGGCATCTGCTGCACTCATGAGCCCATCAGAAATCCAGATTTGCCAGGAAGAGATTAATGAGTTGCTGAAAAAATGACTCATTGAGCCCTCTAAAAGTCCTTGGGCATGCCGAGGATTTTATGTAACCAAACATTCTGAACAGAAGAGAGGATAGCCAAGATTAGTGGTCAATTATAAACCGCTAAACAAGTACTATAGCCTAGTAGGTAGTAGTATTAGTCACCGAGTTCGCCGATTTTCAAGCTTCAAATTCGAAAATCGGCGATTTTTATCCCAGCCCGAATGTAATCGATTAAATTCGTCGACGAACTAAAACCCTTTATGTGCCGTCGACCACTTTCACTTCGATTCTCTTCCAGTTCCACCCGCGACCCGTTTCTTTGCCCTCGCGTGTCCAATGTCGAGTCCGACCAGTCCATTGTCCAGTGTCGAGCGGTCAGCATTTTTCTCTAAGAAATCGCATACCCAACATCTATCTCGGA
>ML783594.1:69156-101524 GCA_009831015.1 Picea engelmannii
TGAATAGCATGATCAACCTGGGCTCTGATATATCTGTCACTGCCACGGCTACCCGCTGAAACTCCGTGATGAACGCCTCTGCTGTGCCAGTTTGTCTCAACCGGGCTAGATCCCTGAAGTGGATCTCGGGATCCCTCCTGTCAAGCCTGTCCATGAGCCTCTCTGTGAACTCCCTATAGGAAGTGATGCGATTATGACCCAATGTCACCAATCCATGATACCACCACTCGTGTGCCTCACCCTCCAAGTGTAAGGTCGCGAAACTGATGGCCTCTGTCTCAATCATCTAGTTGAGCTTGTAGTATGTGTCTAGCTTCTGTACCCAAGCTCTAGCAGTGCATTTGGACGATCCTTCGAAAGAAGGTATGGTGAGTTTACCAACTTTTCGGATGAAATCCATGTTATGCCCCTGCTAGTATTGCGGTCCTCCTCTCTGTAGCTCTCTGGGACGGTTCCTGAGTCTGAGTCCACAGTACTCGACTAGGGTCATGTCCTGATGGAAGTCACGACCCAATGCTGCGTACTCCCTCCTATACTCTGCAATGTCCTCTGCATGAGTGGGGGGCCTTTGTGCTATCGGTGGCGGTGTTGCTACCGAGGGTGCCCTCTGGAAACTAGGAAACAAGGGTCTACTCACAGAGGTGTATGTGCAAGAGGGTGACCTGGGTCTACTGCCTGCTCCTGAGTTCCCCTATGTTGCATGCGGGACTTGTGTGTCTGGGGTGCCCACTCTAGCCAATCTATCAACCACCTGTGCCAAGGACTGAGATATGGTTCGTTGACTAGCTAACATATCGTTGATAACTTGCATGAAAACTGTCTCTAGATCTACGGGGGCCTTGCCACTGCCCTCTGGTCGCTCATATTTGTCTCCTAGCATCCTCTCTGCCTCGCGCTCAGCCTCGCGCTCTGGCCTTCTCTCTGCTTCTCTGTGTGCCTCTTCCTCTTCCTCTGAGCTAGAAGGAAAAGGGGGAAAGTCTGGCCTATGCCTTCTTTCCTTATGCTTGTTGTAAGTGACATATTCGTCACCTACGTGTTCACGGCCCTCTAGGTCTTATGATGCACTCATTGTCTTTAGTCACAGGCTGGCAGGACTAAAGCTCTGATACCACTGTAATGTTCCTGACTTGGCTAGTCTAGGAAACGCTGCTAATGTGTGTAGGATCAATCGTTTACAGCATATAAATGGTCATACAAATAATAAATGCGACAAAGGACTGCAAAGTTTATATTATGATATCTCTGCGGATTACAATAGGCCAAATGCGGCTAAATAAAATGACAACACTCGGCTAGATCAAAAGACAAAAGGATCTTAGCCGGAATACAAATAAACAACAAAAGATATACCCGGAATATGTAAGCACTGCGGGATCAATGGATGCATTGGAACTATGGCAGCTCGTACGGTAACTGCTGGAAGTCTGGAAAGTTAGCCCTGGGAGCTATACCTCTTGAAATGGTCTAGAAACAGTCCCAAATGATGCGCCCTGCCCTAGTCCTCAGTACTCGTAACTATCGGACCCCTCTGCTGGAGGGTTTGGACCTTGGATGGATCCCCTTGGAGGAATGCACCCCTCTTTCTCTAGCAAAATGCGTCCTAGTGATTCCACCGTCGAAATCGAACGAGATGTGTCTCAAAATGACCGCCTTGGTCTACTGGGAAATGGTCCGGAAGGGTTTCCCTGGATATTGCCTGATGCTCGCTCGGGAACCCTGAATGTATCCGCCAAAAGTGTCGCACTCCCAAGTCTAGAAAATGCGCCCCAGATGATTCCTCCGTCGGAATCTGGCAAGGAACCAGGCAAAAGATGCGCCTTGCCTTCCTCTCAAATGGGTCAGAGCGAAATCTCGGAATTCTCCCTGGATGGGACAAGTCGATCTCTAAACCTCCCAGAAGTTGCGCCCTCCCTCTAAATGAATGCACCCTGGCTGTTGAATACTGAGTAATTGCTGCTAAAGGATCATGGAAGACTTGTGTGATCTTCCCGGTGACTAGGGTGTGTCTCTCAACACCGAAATCAACCAACTAGTGTCTTCCTCCTGGAATCCACTGAACTATCTCTCCTGAGATGCGCCTCTCTCCTCAATGACAAGTCATAATCTGCATAATAATGAATTAGGTCGCTGACCCTTCCTTTATAGCTTTCCAAAACCCTAAATCACTGCTGAAACCCTAATTCACTGTTGACTTCCAAAACCCTAAATCACTATTGAAACCCTAATTCACTGTTGACTTCTATTTTTAGCTCATAATGACTTAAAAGCGCTTTTAACCTTTTTTAGCTCAATGTCACTTTCCGAATATAACACCTGTGACTAGAGTGACCTCTAGTAACCCTGTTTACCCCTTTTCTGGCCCTGGCTTTAGTCTAACGGGGCGGTTTAGACCATTAAGCCTCCTCTCTGGAGCTCCTATTTGGAAAGGGACATTACATGAGAAAAGTAGCTCGAGTAGGAACTTCTTGCACAGGGTTCAATGTGAACATGCAGGAAGTGGTTGAAGACATTTCTTTGGTGACCACCTCGGAAAAGTGGTCACTAATTACATCTTGTAATTTCACTTAAAAAATAAATAAATAAAAGAAAAAGTGCAAGTCTAATGTTTTCAAGTCGACTTAGTCTTGAAATGTTCTAGAAGCTCTAGAACATTAGTAACTTAGATTAGGATCTAATCTTAGTCATACATCTCAGGATTGAGATAGGTGGCAAGTTGGCAACTAGGATTAAGGAGATTAGGTTTTATCTCAAAATATAAGCAGGACAAGAGAGGATAGGTGGACCTCATATGAAAAGAGAGAAAGAGAGCTGGAAGAGGGAAAGTGCATTCAAGGAGAAGAAGAGCAGATTGCTGAAGTGACCAACAAGTACAACAGGCTGTACACCAGACCATACAATGCTGTAGCAGTCTTTCATATGCACAGGCCATACACCTTCAGATTTGCAGGGCGTACTTTATCTTTCGTGGTTGCCGAAGTATGTTTCACTGTTGAGAGGAGAAAGAAAGCAGTTTGTTGTCCAAGAAAGGCAGAAACAGAGCAGATTGTACTGTTGTAGCTGTACCCTATTTTACACAAGCCATACACTTCCATTGAAGGTGATTTTGTTGACCATACAGCTGCTGGTACAAGCGGGCTGCAAAGGTCACCTTGTAAGCTTTGATCAAAGGAATGAAAAGTTGATTAGAAGGAGAAATCCTGTGTATGTATTTTATTTCTTCCGCTGTTCATTTTTCAGCGGTTGTGTGATTGATGCAATGTTCAGAAATTTAATTTTCTGCAGTGAAATAAATTCTGTTTTGAGTTATTTAATAAAAGAACATTAGGACAGCATTCACCTAGGCTTAAAAATTTACACAACGGCCATATAGACATCGTACAGAAGGTCGTACAGGCCACATTTTTGTTGTTGTTGTTTTTCCTTTTCTGTACAAGCCGTAGAACTCTTCAACAGGTCGTACAGATCTGTTTAGGGCTGATTGTTTAACCATACAAGTACTGGTATAGCAATCTGTGGAGGTTACCTTGTAAGCTTTGATCTAAGGAATGAGAAGCTGATTTGAAGGAAAAATCATGTGCGTATGTGTGTATTTCATTTATGCTTCCACTATTTACTTTTCCAGCTATCGTGTGATTGATGCTATGTTCATAAATTAAATTTCTGCAATTAATTAAATTCAATTTGATTTGTTTGCTTTGAGATCATAAGGACATCAGTCATCTAGGGTTGGAAAATTTACAACAATAATTAGACAACATCGCAACTTGTACTGTTGCAATACACATAAACCAAGCTCTCTAACCAGTTTACATTCAATCTGTTTCTTCTAACACCCTGGATTAAACTATAAGTGCTCCAAGACCTCTTTGTGGAAGAAGTGTTCACCACCTGTGAAAGCACCAGTGTCGCCGAACGTTGTAGACATAGGGTAGAACCGCCATGCATGTTCCACCACTCCAGAGAAGACAGATTCCCTCAATCTCTAATTGCATGGTTGGTCCCGACTCCCAAAGGCATAGATAGCACTTATGTAGAGGCTTTTTGCCGTATGGTATCCCACTCCTCCTCGTCAGGGACCAGTTTGTCTAATGTTTTCATATAACCAACCTGAACCTTTCGATCCTTGTGAGGCTTTTCCTTCACCCCACCACCAGGTGCTTATGCTTGCAGCCACGATGTATGATAATATTTTGGTGTACACTGTAAACACATATGCTAAGGCATGCAGTGAAATATTTAGCTTTTCCCACAAGTTTTCCACCTCTGTACAAATATGATTATACAAGTTCACATCTCTAGGATGAACCAATGACTAGTCGATCTAAATCGACAAACTGAATTATGTTATAAATTGGCTTGGAGAATTGCAAAAAATACCTATCTTGCGACCAAAAATGACCATCACGAACAGTTTCCATCATTGCATTAGCACCATCTCTATCAGTAATCAAGCCATCCCACTCATCACCATAGCACCTAAAGCCTGTCTTACCCTCAAAAAGCACCTGAAGGTGAGGAATAGCTACCAAACCTAGTCTTTTCAATCTTAAGTAGTTGCAATGTAGAGTGCGTGCCATAAATGAAATGGAACCTTGTATGCTTGGTGACGAATTTAATGAGTTTCTTCCCTCTCTTGTACACGTCATTAATCCATCTGCAGTCTCTATGCTTGAAAATATCATGCATCAGAAGGTTCAGTGTGTACACTAAACACCAAGACCAAAAGATGTTTGGATGTGCCCACTCATTGATTTTCCCTGCTCCCTCACAATTTGTTGCATTATTAGTAATTACTTGAATCACGTCATAAGGACCAACATCATTAATGGTTTTTAGTGAGAGGTCTAAAATGTTTTGAACAGATGCAGTGATTGACGAGGAGTCATGCGCTAAAAGAAACACTGCACCACTAGTGGAAACACCAATAACATTTATCAAATGTCGGTTTCTAACATTTGTCCGGGCATCAAAAATAATGGATACCCAACTATCCACCTGCTCATCTGTAAAATGTGAGAGCACTCTTTGGATTTTTGTTCTTTCTCTATTTAGTCACCCAATTCTAGCTTTCTCATACCAAGGCTCTCCTATCCTTGGGGGGGCTTTGTTGATGACCTTAACCATATCATACCAATTGGGGGAGAGAAGAACATTGAATGGTATATAACATGCATACAGAAACCATACCACTTTTGCATCCACCTCATCCCTCCCACCAACATCAAGGAAATATGCTATTGCTCTTCCAGATCGACCCCTTGCATGCCCTGCAATTCCACTAGCACAAGGGGATGCAGATGTGGTGCCGCCAAATCTAGATGATGCATCAAATTGAACCTTTTGTTTTCACCATGCATTATTTGGGCAACTTCCTCTATCTTCTTTTATTTTTCTCTCTCTTCCTTTTGATACCTTGGGGCAAATTGAGATTCCAATGGCACCCCTATTATCATCACTCTCCGATACCCGATACCCCACAAAGATGCCTCCTCACATGGGCATATGAACCCTGTTAGAATATAAGGCTTACATTTTATAATAAAATGTCACTTTATGACTTTTGTCTAATTTATGTCTTTACACTTTTTGTGTAAAGCAATCTATCCCACATTCATAAGTGGAAATGATTTGCTCAGTGAGTAACCCTATATAAGGAAATGAACTTCATTGTAATGTCACTCAAGTATTTTTATAATATCATATTGTGTTATTGTGAGTATCCTCCTTTGTGCTAAGTTATGTGACTTGTTCCTATCTAGGGTTTCATCATTCAATGATCAAACTCATTTTATAATATGGTATCAGAGCGGGAAGATCAAAATCCGATTTGATCTGACACGAGGCTAGACATCTTTTGTCTAAACTAATCTGAACCTGGTTTGATTTGATCTGAGGCTGGACGTTGATGGTGGCAATTTTTGAGTATCTATTTTGAGGGCACACAAATCCAAGAGGGATGCAATCTGCAAATGTTATACAGGCTGTTGCAATCCATGTGTAGCAGCTACTAGATCAGAAGCCCAAATTGTTGTTACTTTGAAGTTTGAATCCAAAGAGACAGAGCATGCAAAAGTACTATTGTGAAAATCCATTTTAGTTGTTTCATTTAGTTTCTAGCAGAAGGAATCCTATTTCTAGTTTTGGAGGGGGCTAAATACAAACAGAGAATTTTTCCTTAGGGTTTCTTATTACTTTTCCAACAATTTGTTGTTTTCAAGTAAAGCTGTCTCTCAGAATTTTAAAAGGGTCTACACAAATTTTGTTTTTAATGGAAATCCCATTAGAAAAGTATTTTGGTCTCAATTTTCACACTTGAAAAGTAAAAAACTAGATGCAACTGATGAACAAAAACTTGTGGGGAATAGTAAATGGGAATGAAAAATCACCTAAAAATCCAAATAATTACTGGAATGGCAGAGCAAAGATAATAAAGCCAAAGCCATTATTGGCCTTGCTCTCTCAGATTCTGAGTTACATCATGTAGATCTGGAAAAGTCATCCCAGGAAATCTCAGATAATCTAAATAAACTATTTGGAGCAAAAGTGGTAAATGCAAAGTTTCCTCTAAAGCTTCAGTTATTTAGATTCAAGACGGTCGATGGAGTCACTGTGTCTAGCCACACAAGCAATCTTAGATTTCTTGTTAGACAACTACCAAAAGTAATGCTACACTAGATGAAAAGGATGCCAAAGCCATTTTGATAAATAGTCTGCCTTCTAAATATAGCAATGTCATTTTTACTCTCAGTAGATGCCTTCTCAAACTCTAGAAGATACGATTTCAACTCTCTTAGTTGAAGAAAAGAGAACAACTGCAAGAGATACAAAAGGTGATCGTCAACCTAAGATTGCAATATACTAAAGATACAATCGTAGAATACCAAATAAAGACAAAGGGGAGATTGAATGTAATTACTACAAGAAATAGGTCACATAGCCTAAAACTTTAGAATTCAAGCCAATGATGCTCTCAAGGGAAAGCTCAAAGGCAAATCAAATGTAGCTAATGTAACCATTGTTGAAGATCCACCAAACACTGACAATGGTGATGACCTCATTGAAGAACAGTCATTTTTCGTATATTAAGGAGCCCACACTTTGAAGATGGGAAGGGATCTAGTCTAAATGAAGCTCAACACGGATGGTTGCCCAGATAGTTCGAGAGTTTGTGGGTCTTGGGAATTATACACTTACAAGGGTTATGAGACAACTTGATGAAGAAATATGGATGTAGCTCAACATGGAAGGTTCTCCAATCATTTGGGAGATTTAATTCGAGATTCTGAGGAGGTGGAATCCAGAAACTCATGAATGCAGATCGAGAGCTACAACTTTATGAGGGTTATGAGGTAGCTTGATGGAGCTCTACCTGGTCCAAAAACTGATTTCAAAGAGAAGCTTCTAAAGAATGTTAATTCTATTGTTTCTGTGTTCAATTAACGAGTGTTTGCTTCCAGTACTAAAATCCTTAAGAGGGGGTGTTAGAATATAAGGCTTACATTCTATAATAAAATGTCACTTTATGACTTTTTCTAAGTTATGTTTTTGAACTTTTTGTGTAAAGCAATCTATCCCACATTCATAAGTGGAAATGACTTGCTTATTGAGTGACCATATATAAAGAGGTGAACTTCATTGTAATAGTCACTAAAGTAATTTTTTAATATTATATTGTATTATTGTAAGTATCTTCATTTGTGCTAAGTTATGTGACTCAATCCTGGCTAGGTTTTGTCAATCAATGATCTAGCTCATTTTATAATAAACCGTTTTAAGGTTTTCTTTCATGACAATCATGCCTACATATCCACCACCTTTCCCCCCTAAAGTGTTATCACATACTTCCACAAGGGTGTTAATGAAGTTTGTTCCTACCTTCATTGCCAACTTCATCTTCATCCCCCTTCCAAACCTTCCACATGTTCATATAATGGGTCACCATGAGTATGACCACTATCCTCTTCTTCCCTCTCACACCTATTCCCCACCAACACCATGAGAATCAAAACTGGAAGCACAGACCACAAGAAGAACATTTCTTCAAGTCTTAGATAAACGACCTGCAATAGAATGAGGGAGAAGAGGGTATAGAAAAGAGTAAGAGAAGAGAAAAAATCTACAACAAACAACACAATGATATACAAAAAAACTACAAAGAATGGACTTTGGGCTTACCTCTATAACTCTCTAACTATTTGCAGCAATAGAATGTGACTATGGCGGCCTTCACTTTCTCCTCCAAGCTCTCACAAATTTGCCTTCCTCAAAAACTAGCAAGAAGACCAAGCTGCCCACTCCAAACTCAAGCACTCAAAGAAGAATGAAATGAGGAAAATAGTGGGGAAAAGTGCTTTAATTTCTCCCTTGTGTTTACCCTAAACCCTAAATCTACCTAAGGGCCCCACCTCTAAAAAGCAAAAAAAGAGTGTCTTTTTCCTCATTTTAGCTAGAGTGGATGCATGAGGTTGGGCAGCATAACAAGAGTGCGGGGAGAACATGAGCAAGAGTATGGGGAGCGAACTACTCCGGATAGAAGCAGGGAGCGCACTCATGACAATGCTCCTATATGGGAGCATTTTCTTATAGAAGTGTTGTTGAAAGAATGCTCCCAAGGGTGCTCCTTGTACACTCCCACTTAGAGTGTGGTTCTGGACTAGAAGCATGGCCCAATGGGATGCTCCCGGTTACCCTAACTTTAACAATCAAGCCATGAGACAAAAGTGAAATAATACAACAAACAAATTTACTTCAATACTCTCTATATTTGTTATGTTTTCTGAGCAGATATTGAACAAATATAAAGATATCGTATATGTTATCTAATCGCATCTCTCCCATGTTAGGAAACGACACTTGAAGTTGAACTTCAAATCTTTTAAACATGTGCTTTCATCAATCTAGTGTCCATTCCTTGTGACTTGGATTAGAACCATGGCATCAATCATCTAAGTCCATAATAGATGTGTTTGGATTTCTAGTAATATGCCCTCCCCATTGCTCTGTTAACTTTTCAGGGGCACACATTGTGCACATCAATCAAGATATAAAAATAATCAATGAATATCAAAGAATACTTATATATGTGAGCATAAGATAAAATAAAATAAATATTTTTTATTTTTTTTAACCGAAACTGGGGAATTTGTATTAATATAAAGGTTGTAGTATAGGCTCATAGTGGAATTACATCAAAAATGGCTTCATGTCTAAAGTTTGCATATCAAAAAAGCATCTTGACTCTGTCTAAGGCTACCAACCGAGGGCATCTTCTAATACAACATTATTCTAAAGTATCTCTTAGTATATATTCGACAAAAGAGTCCTAAAATCCTATAAACTTTAAAAAACATATATAATTAAAGATCATAAGGTAAGTCATCCAGCTACTACCTCCTTGCCTCCGACCGGTGTATCCATGTCTTCATTTTCCACCAACAAAATTGCTTGTCCTTCCACCTAAGTCAGATGACTCTGGACTTCAGTTTCTATTTTTGTCTGAGCAAAGGATCTATGGAATGAATGAGCCATAGTGTGAGATTCGACATGCTACTCGGCTACTAAATGGACTAGGAGGTGGCGCAATTCAAAAATTGTGTTTTCCAAAGCAATGATGTGTTTTTTCGATGTAGAAGGATACCCATAATAATCTCCACCTTGAGATTAGAGCTATTTGCTTGGACTGTAATCTAGAGAGTGATTGCAGAGTGTTGCCTCGTACCTTGATGAAGTCCTCATACCTCTACAAGGCTTGCCTGGTCTCCCTGAGCTCTTTATAGTCCATGGTCTCGTCTTTAATGGTATGGCCACGGCTTATAGACGAAAATCCCCTGAACTCATAAAAGATTAACCTTGACGTAGATTCAGTCCAAAAGGAGCCAAATTTGCTCTAGGGCCGACTTGATGATGACCAAAGCATCCCAGGTCTAATCTTGTCGAAACCTCCACAGCTAAAGAGCCAAAAAACTAACTAGTATCCACTTGCAACACAAACATTACCTCTAATATGACTACGCTTTTGTGCTCGAACTCTGAAGAGGAACCACGGCACTTCGATCCAGGGGGACCAAGTGAATTCCACCAAAATTTCATTTAGCAAAGACGACACCATCAACAGAGGATGAAGATAGAATTGCTCTAGGAGATGTCCATTACCTTCTAGTGTCCAAACAACACTGAACCGTCTACACCAAAACTCATAATCAACCAGCCAAATCATATTCCCACCTTGATTGCATCACACCAGGGCATAGCATTCATTAAACTACATGGAATGGGATCCAATCATGTAACGGGAGTGGAGGTGTCTCATCGCTTTAGTCCTTACATCGTGGGAGGATAGTGGAATGCGGCTCTCCATGTGCCATATTAATGGGATGATATGTGGACTATTCATTGCTCAACTAGGGGATTGGTTGTATATATTCCTTGTCGTTGATAATTATAACCCCAACTTTTTTCCTAGTGGCTAGGTTCGCTTGGCGATCCGCCACTGCATTGTTTTCACACAATATGTGGAAACAAGTTACCTTTGCAAACAATTCTTTAGTGTGCCTGATTCTTTCGAAAATCGATGCCGATCAGAAATCAAGAGGAGATAGATTAGTTAGCAAATACTTAATAATTATTTTGGAATACCCTACCACTGTGAGACTTGAAAGACTGTGAGTTTGGGCTAGATTTAACCCTTACAGGAGCGCATAAGCTTCAACCACGTTATTAGAAGAGATACCAAGACTCCATGCGTAGGTATATACTATTGTCCCTCCAAGGTTATAAATAACCCCTCCCACACCTACCAACCCAGGATTTCTTTTTGAAACCCCATCAAAAAAAGTGTATATGAGTTTTGATCATTTCTCCATTTCCTGAAATCAAGTTGATTCAGACGAAGCTGCCAGCATGATTTATAATAATTTTCCTTAGCACGAGTGCTAGAGTGAGAGAGACTAATGTTAAATTGCTCAAACCGTATTGCTTCATCTCTCCCTAATACTTGTGGAACTGTTAAGTGAATTCCCTTAGCGATGGGATGTTCAGCCAAAAGAATTTTAGGCCCGGTTGCCACTTGCTCTGGGATGAGTAATTCTTGGTTGAAGATTGTTCTATTTCTTGCCAACCAACACAGATACTTGGGAATGGCTATCCATAACCGTTTTAGGATCGGTTTACTTTTAAAAGATCCCCTGTAAAGGCTGCCCTGCTTATCAAATAAACTCCTCCAAGTTTCTGGCTTTCTAAATTCCAACAATAGCACACCTCCAAACCTTCTCTGAGTAATCACATTCCAGGAATAGATGATTTGTTGTTTCATCAGAATTTAGGCAAAGAGCACACCTAGATGGACCTTGTATCCCGCACTTTTGCATTTTTTTTACTATCAAAATTTTACCATGTGCCAATGTCCAATAGAACATGTTAATTTTGTGAATGCCATCCGAGTGCCATAATTTGTTCCACGTTGTCAACCTGGGAGGGAGAGAAGAGGTGCTCAACTGATATTCATATCCCTGTTAGATAAGATAATTTTATCAATGTCCAACAAATGACCAAAAAGTAGGTCAATGGAACTATGAAGTATAATCAGTATGATACTCTATGGAAGTACACTGTGCTACTCTAAAAGCAAATACAATGAATAAAAGATAGAATTGGCAACAAATATCCTACATTGAAGAGAGGACAAGAGAAAAAAGAAGAAAGAAATAAAGAAAGCTCTATGAAATGTCATTAGGTCGAGATGAGGAAGTAGAGAGTGAGAAGTATGTGTCACCACATCCACCACCAAGAAGAAACCAATACATTGTCTAATGATGTCATCAAGAGAAAGTCCAAGGCCTTGGTTGGGTGATCCTATTAGGATCCCAAGCACCACAAACAAAGATTCTTCTAACATTCAAGGGTAAAAGAAAAGAATATCGTAATAGGAGCCTAGCCCAAGTTAGACCATCGAGAAGTGAGGGTACTCCTCTATGACCTCATGGTAACTCGACCAGCCCTAGAGCGAGTTGTCATACAAGGTCTCACCAATTTGTATTCTACTTGGGATTTTGGACATGTTTTCTTATATTCTTGACTCTCGAGTGCACACATTATCTGAATAATAATAGGCACGCTCACATGAGGTTAAGTGACAACATAGTGCTCTCAACCAAAATCTTGGCTCCAATGTTTGCGGCATCAACACTGAATCAAAAAAAAATTCAAAGCTTCTAACAATTTGTTTAAAACCTAAGAATAAGGCAGTCCAGCAGGCCACAGTCTAGCAGAGTAAGACAAAGCACTTGCAGTGCTGATAATGGATTTCAAACCTCGCTAGGTTTGCTCCCCCATGTTACTATGCAGTCACAGACCCATGATAATGTGGAGCAAGTGGACAAGGCCAGGAACAAGTATTAGGTGAGCCACAGCTGCTTAGCCAAACAGTTCTCTAAATTTGACAGTGCACTATCTTGTGTTCATTCGGTTAGTGTTTCCCCTGTTTATGGACCAATAAAGAAAATAAAATTCAAGAATACACCACCTATTTCTAACCATTAATCCAGAGATGGACTAGTGGTCCTAAAAAAATGTCGACTACTTTTGCTTGTTCTTGGTCTTGCTTGTCAATTTGATTCAACTTGTCCAAAAGATTGGATGCTGTTGTTACTGCAAAACATAGCTCTTGTGCCTAATTTAAAGAAAAGAAAGGAGGAAGCCCTAATTTTATTAATCGGGGTGATTCAAAACGTGGGCACCATTACAAGTACATCATGGATTTCCCAACGTATAGTTATTTCCCAACGTATAGTTGTTTAAGAGTAAAGTAGTACCAACTCGGCTTGCTCAATTTTGACAAGAGCGCATCGTGGCCAAGTGATTTACCGTCAACTAAAATAGAAAATGGCAAAGGAGGAATTCCAATACAAGCTTATTTGTCAATGGGGTGTTGATTCAATAGTGAGGAACAATCCATGGTCTAGGTGCAAGTCCTGGATGACTTTGGCTAAACAGATAACCCTGTTGTTGCATTTTAGCTAAACATAGCCAGGTACAAGTCCTGGATACTTGGGTGAAACAGCTAACCCTCTTGTGGGATTTTAGCTAAGTTTGACCCTTTCCGGGTGGGCGATTTCAGGGCAACTTTCAAAAGAATTTTAAATTCTGAAGTTCGGTTGACAACAATAAAAAAAAAACTGTAAACCTAACTTCCTGCTCTGGTTGATAAACAGCCCAATTTCTCGCTCAAATACACCCAGATTTGGAATTATGAAAATGGTACCCTGAAATCCAGACTTTACTGCGGAGATACAAGGCATCAAATTAAGAAAAATGAAACAGAGAGGGTGTAACAAAGATAAAAAAATAGCTAACCTTTCACAAGCATCTTCAAGAGAGGAAAATGGTCGTTTGACATCAGGGTTGCAGACCTTCCATGCATCCTGCTGGGCCATCTCTAATTCTTTTTGGAAGCCTTGCCTGATGTTACCCTTCGGCTGTTGTTGTTGCTGCTCCTGCTGCTGCTGAAGAATATGGTTGTGCTGAAGGAGAGGATTCCTGGGTTGCTGCTGCATTGGATGGGAATCGTTGGTAGGTATGGTTGAATTTGAAGCAAATCTTGTGAGGGGTTGCTGGTGTGGATGCTGATGCTGATGTTGAAATTGTTGTTGCATCCTTAAGAACTGTTGGTGCTGATGTTGCAGTAACAATTGTTGATGATGTTGCTGTTGAGCCAATGCATTGGCTTCCTCCATTCTTCTTGTCATTTCTTCATTGTTCATTTTGAAGGTGGTGGTGTTTTTGATAATTATAATGATGATCGGTCTTGGAAAACCAAACAAATGGTTTTTTCAAGGTAGAGCTTTCGTGAGCACTGTGCAACAGAATAAGGTCAATTTTTTTTCAAGGTAGAACTTTCGTGAGCACTGTGCAACAGAATAAGGAATATATATCTATGATTTTTAACGACCAGGAAGGCTTACGTGTGATTAGGGAATGAAATGGCCTCTCGTGCAGAATAAATAAATAATAAATAATACTCAAAACGCGCCATTTCCGTCGTGTGTTTTGTGCATTTATCCACTGGAATCTACTTGTCGACCACAGTGATATTTCATTAACTATGAGCACAGCCCTCGTGATTTTTAACCTCTTCGATTAGCTATGAGCTGAAAATGGTGTGTTTAACCTCTTCGATTAGCTATGAGCTGAAAATGGTGTGCTGAAAATGGTGTGTTTTTTTATTGATAGCTATGAGCTGAAATTGGTGTGCTGAAAATGGTGTGTTTTTTTATTGATTGTAACAAAATAATGTGTTTTTTTTTATTGATTGTAACAAAATAATGTGTTTTAAGTAATTTTAATGAATAGGATTAAACATTTTATATTTTTTATATTTTTGTATTATTATTTAAATTTGGTTATCTAATTGTATGTGAAATTGCAATTTTTTATTACTTATTGTATTTTTGAATATATAAATGAATTTAGTTCATTTTTTCTCTGTTTTCATGAATGTGAAATTTTCTTTACTTTCTTTTATAAGAAAATGGTTGATTGAGCTCTCTTTTTACTTATTCTACTTTAGGGTCCTCAACTTTGCAATTGTGGTCTTATCAACTTCTTACATTTTCTTGCTTTGTTCCTATTATTTCTTTTTAATTAGATATTCATACCATTTATGTCTTTGGAACTTCTTTAGTGTTGTGATCATTGTGCATGCTTTGGTTTGTAATTGGCTATTCAAAATACACAAAGATGAAAGCATTTTTCATCTTTACAAGCTAAGTGTTCAATGGAAGTGTCTTGATCAAAACTCATAGACAACAATTCTAAAGAAATACATTTCTTTGTGCTTCATTTTTTAAAACAACAATTCTAAAGCAATACATTTTTTGTGCTTCATTTTTTAAAACAACAATTCTAAAGAAATACATTTCTTTGTGTTTCATTTTTTAAATACATTTCTTTGTGCTTCATTTCTTGATTGATTGCTTGTCTCAGTGAAAGATCTGAGATTATGTATCCATTTGAAATAGGAAAAACTGTTTTTTCAATATACACACATAGCATGGGCTCCCCCGAAATATCATCTGGTACTAATTTTGCTAGGCTCCTCCGAAATATCATTGGAGGAAGACATGGATCCTGGTCTTTCCGCTCCCATATCTATGTGCAAACTCTAAAAAAAGTATAGCTTCCTATTATCTCCTAATACTTTATTTCGTGTTTTATTCTTCAAATTTGGTTATCTAATTGTATGTGAAATTGCAATTTTTCATTACTTATTGTATTTTTTAATGTATAAATGAATTTAGCTCTTTGAAAAATCCTTAGTACATGTGGATTATGCAATCTTAAACAATTTATTTAAATTTTTTACTAGAATTTGGACAAAGAAATTTTACCCTTAAAAAATTCAAAAAACAAAAAGTTTAGATATTACAATCTTGATTCAATAAAAAGGGATGTATCAAAAGCACTCACTTAGTATTTTAATAGAATTTTTTTTTAATAATTAATTGAAAAAGATGAGAGGAAAAAATAAATTGTATTGTTTGTTTTAAGCAACCTTTCACGCTAAAAAGAAAGAGAAAGAGATAACTTTTATAATTCTAAAAAGTATTTCATCATAAGACAAAATGTATTGGATTGTTATTATGCATAGCACACAAGGTACATATATATATATACATAAAGCAAACAAACACTCACACTCACATGCTAATGCTACATATAAGAGTAAGGAGAACACTTAGTAAACAATATAGTCACTTAGCAAGAAATGAGTAGTTATGTTAGTAAGGGTCCACTACTAATGTAAAAAGTATTATTGGTGTAAGGATTATGGTATAATTCTATATACAAGTGAGATACAAACTTGATCACGCTAATTTAAATAGTGTTTATATTGATGTGGAGCCAAATTCTCAAAAAAATGCACTTTTAATGGCATGCATATTAATGTGGAACAAAACCCTCCAGAAAGGATATGCTTTCAAGAATAGATCTATGAACTAAAAAAAATCTATGAGTTCAAATTGGTGTGTTTTGTGGATTGATTATAACTCAAAAAGAATGTGTTTAAAGTAACATTTATCCAATAGAAAGGGGTGTGTCAAGAGGGGGAAAATGGCATTTACTATTTTAGGGAACCTCTTGTGCTCAAAGGAAAAAAAGAGAGAAGTAGATTTTATAGTTCTAGAAGGTATTTCAAAATGTCACAAGGTAAATGTATTGGGTTGTTGTTATTTTTGTTATTATTCATACACAAACACACTACATATAGGAGCAAGGGGAACGCTCAACACAAGCATAGTTACTTCAAAACCAATGAGTGGTTGTATTAGTAGGGATACATTACCTTTGTAAAAAGCCCCATTGGCATAAGGATTATGGTAAATCTCTATATACAAGTGATATACAAACTTGAGTGTTAATTTCCGTAGTGTTTATATTGATGTGGAGACAAATTCTCAAAAAGGATACACTTTTAATGACATGCGTATTAATATGGAACAAAACACTTAACAAAGGATGTGCTTTCAAAAGTAATCATATTAATTTGGAACTAAATCATTAACACGCATATCCCATTACAGTTTAATATTAACCCTACATTTAAGAAGGCATCACAAAAAACAACAACTACAAGTAATGGGGATCCACAAAGTACACAAACATCTCAAAGTTGTAACATATACATAAATAGTACATTTGGCTTGAATGCATTAACATTCTTAATAATACCTAAAAATAGGCAAAATTAAAAAAGATTGTTACATGACTACCTATAACCAATATAACCCTTATTTGTAATATGAATAGAAACTCAAGATTATTTTATTTCAATCAAAGAACTCTCCTAACTCAAAGCCCCTATCATCACCATACTAACAAATCTTATCTTGATAGTCATCATGCTAATAATGCATATGATCCTTGTATTAATGGCCCATATAACCCATTTGAGCCTTGTCCTAATACCCCCTATGACATGCATCGTTCTCGTGGTAATAACTCTTATGGTCCCCATGCAAATGACCTATATAACCTTGATAATCATCGTATTAATAACTCATATAATGTTTACACTCTTTCTATTAATACCCCATACAATTCTCATGTTAATAACCCTTGTGGTCTTCATGTTAATAACTCATATAACCCTTATCGTCCTTGCCCTAATAACCTTTATAGCCCTCATGTCAATAACCTATACAAACCCTTTGGTCTTTGTGATAATTACACTTATAACCCCAATAGTCCTTATGATAATGACCTCTATAACCTCTATGGTTACTATGTTGGTAACCCCTATTATCATTGTGTTAATAACCTCAATGTTCCCCATGGAAATAACATTTGTAACTGTTATCATACCCATGTCAATAACCTGGATGGTCCATGTGCTAGTAATATTTATGACCTTGGCATGGGATGCACTCATATTGCCCCCCTTGTATGGTAAAAATTGCCCCTAAATCCAGTAGGAACTATGTCGGGAGTCAAAGTTCCACCTCAGTGTTGGGAACTTTGTTCATTAAACTTTGTCCATAAGGGTTTTGGTCGATTTTAAGACAACCCAGATTGTCAAATTTTTGAAAAAATGAAGAGTGCCTTGTGCCTCCTATAAAATCTATGATCTTCATGCTAGTAACACCTATAAACCCTATGGTCCCCATGGTCATAACCTTCGTAACTACTACAACACCTATGGTCTCCATGCACTTGTAATCCTTATAACCTTCTGGTCCTCGAGTTAATAACATTATGATCCATGTACTAACAACCCTCGAACGCCTCGTGCTAATAACCCCCAAAGTTCATGTGCTAATAACCCCTACAGTCCATGTGTTAGCAACCCTATAATCCTAAGGTCCCCATACTTATACCCCATAATTCCCATGCTAATAATGGTGTGCCCCTAACACAACATACTACTTGTCCGACATAGGAGATGACCCTCTATTGGGTTTTGTGGGTTTGTAATAGTTAAATAATGTATACAAGTTAATGTAATGGATCATTAAAGTCGGTTTATGTGGTTGATCACGTTGTTAGATGCCCCTAATACAATTTTATCGCATTCGCATGTGAACTATGTGATCTCCAAGGTCATGACTCATGTCTATTATAAATAAGAGATATTTAGTTCATTGTAATTTGATCATTCACCATCATAAGCTAATATACTTTCTTATACTTGGGTTTTTAGCTCCAAGGTGTGGAATACCTACTTTGGATAGCTGAGTGCCACCATTTACATTCATAAGGTAAGCAATGTGTATCTTATCACTTTGGAAGGAGTGCTTCTCACCATCATTATGTAAATGATTTATTATTTATGGCACTTCATATTATTCATTTGAATGGTGCCATTAACTTTTGATTTGTCATGATATTTTTGCTATCTTGGGTGTATAATATTGTAATCTTAGTTTATAATATATTTGGTGCATAACATGTAACGTTCCCAGCTCTGATACCAATCTATAATGTTCCCATCTCTGATACCAATCTATAACGTTCCCCGTTACCATCACTAACAAATGCCCCGATACCACTTTGTAACATCCCTAGCTTATAGTTGAGCAATGCCACTCAAAAAATCTAGTGCGTAGATTCCACACTATAACGTTAATATGCATAGAAACACGTAAGGTAAGGCACACGATCCCAAGCTGGATCGTGCCACACAAACTTTCCTCTTCAGACATAAGTTATAACGGCGAAATTAACACATAATACAACTGTGCGTGCAATCATTCAGTGCACACAAGTATTACTACGTGTGTAACCACTCTGAACAAATGAATACTACTACGCACACAACCATTATGGTGCCACATGCAGATTCAGTTCTCCTTGTGCGCGCGGATTTTCTTTTTTGTGTGCACAATGATTCCAGCCTCTTGCGCACACAACAATTCTATCCTTGCCTCAAAATTTCATGACCATTATTACAAAGTTAACTAACAAGAATACTTAATAACTATCATACTCTGCATGTGTGGAAATAATTATTGAATACAACATCATGCTTACATGTGCAAACAACATTATACTGAATAACGACCATTGATCATATGCAACATCATACAGGAAATAAACCCATATCAAACATATGTGAATAAGCACACAATAAACTAGACAAGCACATAAAGGACAGTTATCTTTTATAAGGAGTCACCAACTGCGCACAGAACTCAAATGTTCCTCCCATCCATAGACTTTGTCGCTCATATACTTTCAGCAATAGGTCACCCCGAGCCGGGGCTTAAAATCCACAAGGGAAAAAAGATTCCTAATGTAAAGCTAAGGTATGATAATCAACATAATTGCTCAGTCCAAGGTGCCTAACTGCTGCAACTAGCATACAGTCTCTCATTTCCCACATTCATGTCCCACCCAAGGAAGTGTGCCCCTTCTCTGCTCAACAGTCCCTCGACTGCCTCACTTCCCTTCCAGGGCTTCAGGGATAAGCTGGACAGGAAGTCTCAGAGCCCCGTAACTAATTCCCAACGCACCAAGGAACAATTCCTAAAAAATCTCTCACCTAGAGAGAATTTCCATGGGCCTGACAACCCGCTTCTTTGACAACAAATCTCTCACCTGGAGAGAATGCTCACGAGCCTAACAACCTACCTCTTCGATAACAAATATCTCACCTGGAGAGAATGCTCATGGGCCTGACAACCCCTTTCCAAGATTTTCTCTACATATAAGGTAATGGTCGTTCCCCTTTCACATGGTCTGACTGATGAAGAAAATAAGTGATCTCCCGCGCAAAATACACTAGGGTTCATCCATATAATTGCATGGTCATAATTGAACACTTGTCACCTTCAAAAATAGCTTCAACCACTTGGTGACTCGTTCTCATCCCTCGAAAACTTAGGATAAATAAATATCCATAAATTATACTTTTCAAAAATATTAATAAAATATTCCCTTGGACTTAAGTCCCCTTTTTCCCTTTTCGGTGGAGTTTAGCCCCGTGTCTCTTTTCGCCTGATTGGTCTGCGCGCAACGATGTGATTTATATTAATAATTTGAGTGTGATTACATTTTACAAGGATAGTCGCACTGGAATTTTTGCATCCCGACTCACCATCCCAATAACCACACACAGGCTCTCCAACCTCAAATACATACATACATACATACATACACATATATATAACTCAGTTTGATGCGCACTTTAAGGTAATTCCCGCGCACTTACTCAAGTGCACGCAACACTATGGAATGTGTGCACCCTTCCCTTGATGCACAATCCACGCGCACTTACTTAGGTGTGTGCAACACTATGGAATGAGTGCACTCTTTCTTTGGAAAACAATCCTCGCGCACTACTGAGGTGCGTGCAAAACTGAACTAAAACTTGGTGCCAATGGCTCACCAGCCTATATGTACATTTACATTTTCATTTACAATTAGGGTTCATATTAGGGGTATTACATTCCCCTCCCCCTTGTTTATGCATCATCAATGCATTATATACACATGCACCTAAAAAAACTTCAAAAGTCTTCAAAAATATTTGGGTACTCTTCCTGCATAGCATCCTCATGCTCCCAAGTTGCATCCTCAGGACCATATCAGGTCCATTGGACCTTTACTAGTTCCATGGCTCTATTMTGGAGCTATTTGATTTTCCAATCCAATATGCAAACCAATCGCACTTGAAAATCGCCTTCTGGCTCCACCTAAATCACATTCCAATCAATGACATGATTAGCATCAGGTACGTACTTTTTGAGAAAAGATASATGGAAAACATTATGAATACACAAGGATGTAGATAGTGCAAGCATATATGCGACATGACCAATCCTCTCTAGGATTTCAAATGGCCCACGGTAGTGTGTTGGTAGCTTAGAACATTTTCCTAACTTTAGGGAACTGCATCTTGCTTCTACTTTCAAGAACACATGGTCACCCACATTAAATTCTCTGTGGGTTCTTCCTTTATCTGCGCAACTTTTCTGCTTATCTTGGGAAGCCTTTAAATTTTGTCTTATTTTCGCCATTTGCTCTTCCATTTCCCTAAGTAAATATGGCCCAACAACTGCATGGTTTGTTGGGTTGTCCCAACTCATTGGTTTGTTTCACTTTCTGCCATAAAGTGTCTCAAATGGGCTCATCTTAAGAGATGCTCGATACTCATTGTTATAAGCAAACTCAACCAAAAGCAAATATGTTTCCCACTGCATTGGTTTGTCCATCACATACATTCCTAGCATATCTTTTATCACTTGATTTACCCTTTATGTTTGCCCATCTAAGTCTGGATGAAAGGTTGTGTTAAAATTCAGATTTGTCCCAAATCCTTTGAAAATTCGATGTGAACTTAGGATCAATGTTAGACACAATTTTCATAGGCACACCATGCATCCTAGTAATTTCTCTCATGTATATATCAACAATGTTGGTTGCCTTGTGAGTTGACTTCACTGGAATAAACTGGGCAGCTTTAGTAAGCTTATCCACCACTACCATAATAGAATCATGTTGGTTAGCGGTCCTAGGCAACTTAGTAATGAAATCCATGGTTACAACTTCCCATTTCCACTCAAGAATGGGAAAAATTTATAGCAAACCAGCTGGGTGTTTGTGCTCAACCTTGACCTTTTGACATTCAATGCATCTAGCAATAAAATTATCAACCTCCTTTTTCATGCCTGGCCAATAATATTGTTTTTTTTACTGTTGCAATTGTTTTTTGGTAGCCTGGGTGCCCATCATAAGGAACTTTATGCATCTATGACAATAACATATTTTTCAACGCTTGATCATTTGGTACATAAAATTTGCACCTATACATGAGGATTCCATCCTCTTTTAGCTCATAACCTTCAAATTTTTGTTGCAATTTACCTTGCTATAAATTTTCCTTTATGTTCACATAACATTGATCTAATTTGTTAACCTCCAAAATTATGTCACTCAAATATGATTTTTACATGCTAATGATTGTAGCATGCATCTCATGCACCCTTCTGTTGAGTGCCTCAGCCACCTTGTTCTCCTTTCCTTTGATATGCTTGATATCAAAGTCATACTCACTGAGGAATTCCAACCATCTGCTTTGCCCGACATTTAAACTTGGTTGTCCAAACAAATATTTCAAACCACTATGGTCTGTCCTCAACTCAAATATTTTTCCCATAAGGTAGTGCCTCCACATCTTCAAGGCATGCACCATGGCTTCCAATTCCAAGTCATGAGTAGCATAGTGCCTTTCATGCTCTTTTAATTTCCTTGATTCATAGCATACCACATGCCCATTCTGACTAAGGACTTTATCGATCCCTTCCTTGCATGCATCCATGCACACAACCAAGTCTTCATTAGGGTCAACAATTCTCAAAATTGGCATACTTGTCAACAAACTTTTCAAATGTTGAAAACTCCTTACACAATTCAGAATCCATTCAAATCTCACACCTTTCTTTTGCAAGGATGTGATTGGGTGTGCAATCTTTGAGAAGCCTTCAATAAACCTTATGTAGTACCCTGCAAGTCCCATGAAGGATCTCACCTCTGCGACATTCCTTGGTGTTGGCCATTGGATTTTATCTTCTCTAGGTCCACAACTATCCCTTACTTTGAAATGACATGAACCAAATAATGAATTTGTCTTTGGTAGAATGACCACTTGCTCAACTTTGCAGACAACTAATGTTCTCTCAATACTTGCAACACCATCCTCAAGTGGTGTTCATGTCCTTCTTTAGACTTATTGTAACTAAGTTTGTCATCTAGAAATACAATGGCAAAATTATCTAAGTATTCTCTAAATATATGATTCATTAAACACATGAAGACAACTAGTGCATTTGACAACCCAAATGGCACTATTGTAAACTCATAATGGCCATACCTTGTTCTGAAGGAAATCTTGTTGACGTCTTCTACTTTAATTCTCACTTAATGATATCCAAATCTGAGATCAATCTTTGAAAATATCTACGTGCCCATCAGCTGGTCAAAGAGGTCATCTATCCTTGGAAAAGGATACTTGTTATTTACTGTTACTTTGTTCAACCATCTGAAGTCAATACAAATCCTCAACGTACCATCCTTCTTCTTCATAAACAATATTGGGGCACCCCAAGGTGACACACTTGGGCGTGTATACCCCTTCTTCAAAATCTATTCAAGTTGCATCTGCAATTCCTTCAGCTCTGGTGTACTCATCCTATAAGGAGTCTTGGATATGGGGGCTACTCCAGGCATCAAATTTATAGAGAAAACAATATATCTTTTCGGTGGCAACCTAAATATTTCTTTAAAGACATCTTCAAACTATTTTAGTACTGCACAATCTTCAACATTTGGCACTTTATTCTTAGGTGCCTCCTCCATGCACGCTACAAATACTTGGCATCCTTTCTTGTAGCTTTTCTTCAATTGCAAGGTTGAAACTTCTCTTATAGTTACAACTCTTGGAATGCCTTGAATTGTTCTTAAATTTCCTTCCTCATCCAAGCAAGTAAATGCCTTATTGTAACAGTCTAGAACAACATGATGTTGGTCAAACCAATCCATATTAATGAGGCAATCATAAGAGCCCAAAGGTATGATATTCAAATCATCTTTTGTGCTCAGCCCATTCATATCCATTGGACATGCCTTAACCATCTCATTAATTTTCCTTTTGCTCCTATAACTAGTTGTACCAACCAAGGTTTTCCAAGCTTACTTCTTGGCAATTGGAATATTTCTACCATCTTAAGATCTAGATAACTAGGACAACTTCCTAAATCAACTAAAATAGTAATGGGTTGGTCATTAATCTTACCTTCCACTTCAATCATGTGTGACTGAAACTTAGCTTGCTTGTTATACAGGGCTGCGTAGATCCTTGGTACATTTTTTCCCATGTCTTCAACTGTTGCAACTTGTTGTACATTGTGAACAATCCTCACTTTTTCACCTCTACGAGGGAAATCTCTGTACATGTGGTCTCCCCCACAACCCCAACATTGAATAGGTGGTTACCTTGGTCTTTGTCCCATTGTCTCAGTCATTTTGGGCTCCTTGGGAGTTGTCTATCCTTGAGAAGTATTTCTAAAAAATGGTGGCTTAGTCCCCTTTTTCCTTTGTTCCATCTTGTTTTTCTTTTTGTCTTCTCAATCCTTTTGGAAAGTCGGTCTTCCCCTTTGTTGATCATATAGACATTTAGCTCACCTTATGGTTTCCTCCAATGTCTTGGGGTAATCATATTGTATCTTGTCACTAATAAATGATGGCAACCCACTCGTGTACCTTTGAATTTTAGCTTGCTTATCCTCGATTAATGCAACATATTTCAATACCTCTAAGAATCTTCTTTCATACTCATCTATTGCCATACTCCCAAGCTTGAGTTCAAAGAACTCCTTCATTTTCTTGTCGTAGTATCTCTTGGTTAAGTATTTCTTTTGAAAATACCTTTTAAACTCCCTCCAAGTAACCTTCTTCTCATCAATGTGTTTCACTTGCACGAATTGATCCCACCACATTGATGCTTTTACCTTTTGTCGATAGATGGAAACTCTCTCTTCTGCCTACGCAGAGTAATTATGCAGCTGGAAGTACTTCCTCATGCCCATCGGTCGAGTCTCTGCATCTTCATCTTTCTTGTGCTCACCATCAAAGGTAGGAGGCGTGATCTTATTCATTTCTCCTTGTAGCTTGTCCACCCTAGTCCTTCTCTTATGATTTCTGACAAGAGATGGACTTGAGCTACTGCGCGCTTTCCTAAATGAATTCTTTGGTGATTAGCGGTGATGCATGTCAACACGTCTTGTTTTTCTTATATCATCATGAGACCTGCGACTTCTTGACTTGTTTGACTCTGTCTCCTTACCCATTGTCTTTTCTATTATGTCCAACCTTTGCATCAACTTGACATTGAAGTCATATTGTTGTTCCTTGGCTTTCATAATCTCATTATTAGCTTTATAACTTTGGACATCTTGTTGCAGTCCCTTTATGGTTTCTACCAAGTTTATGCGCTCCTCCTTGCCTTCTTTATGCTCATTTGATTTTGTATTATTAATACCCATATCGATATACAAACCCCTGAATTCATCATCATGGTTGTAAGTTCTTTGCGCATCTTCCATGCTTTTGACTCTTTGAATTGATTCCATCCTGATCTGATCACTGTTAATTCTAGAAAATGTGCAAGCAATAAGATTTGTTAGATGAATTCATGCGACAACTTCATGAAAACTTTGCACCATTTTTTCATAACCCTTTCTTCTGATTTCTTGAAGGATTTTAACGTCCCAATTCAAAAAAAATGGGTGAATAATTGGACTCCTCTATCCAAGACTTTCCTATCGACATCTCCCTTGCACAATTATGAGTCTTGCACAGTAAATTGTGGTCATTTGGAATTCACCCAAATACCCTTTTACTCTTTCTTTCTTCTTTTTGAAGTCAATGCACGCATTGGTATTCAACACGTACCAATGTGCGATGTCAATATTTAACATATACATCGTGTATGAGTACTACATGTGCACCACCAATTTTGCTCCGTGCAACCCCAAATTTTAGTGCGTACACCCGTGCACCATTATTTTTTGCGCATTTCCAACACCGCACCCCGCAATGTCAAAATTTAGTGCGCACACTTGCACATTCTTATTTTATGTGCTGGTCACGTTGTAATTCGAAATTTGGCCACTTACCAGTGTGAATTTTTCCTTAAGTAGATACTCGGCCCATGCATGCTCAATGTTGAAACTGGAGCTTTGATACTAATATGTAACGTACCCAACCTCATAGTTGGGTACCACTACCACCTTGTAACGTCTCCACTACTGCAATCTCCCTAAATGCAGCATTGATACCAATTTGTAAAGTCCCCCTTCTCTGATACCAATATGTAACATTCCCAACTCTGATACCAATTTGTAATGTTCCCCTTTACCAACACTAACAAATTCCATGATACCACTTTGTAACATCCCTATCTTATTGATGATCAATGCCACTCCAAAAATCTAGTGCGCAGATTGTACACTATAACTTTAATTTGCGCAGAAACACGTGAGGTAACACACACGATCCCAAGTTGGATCGCGCCAGACAAACCTTCCTCTTCAGACACCAGTTATAAAAACATAATTAACACATAAAATAACTACACACACAATCATTCAATGGACACAAGTATTATTGTGCCTATGCACACAACCATTTTGGTGCCGCACACAAATTAAGTTCTCCTTGTGTGCACAAATCTGCTTCCCCATGCGCATAACGATTCTAGCCTCTTGCGTGCATAGATTATTTCCCTACGCGCACGACAATTCTAGCCTTGCCTTAGAAACTCATGACCATTATTACAAAGTTAATTAACATGAATACTTAATAATTGTCATACTATGCATGTGCGAGAATAATTATTGAATACAACATCATGCTTACATGTGTAAACAACATTATACAAAATAACGACAATTGATCATATGAAACATCATACATAAAATAAACCCATATCAAACATAGGTGAATAAGTTCATAGTAAACTAGACAAGTACATTAAGGACACTTATCTTTTATAAGGAGTCACCAACTGCGCGCAGAGCTCAGATGTTCCTCCCAACCATAGAATTTGTTTTTCATATACTTTCAGAAATTGTGTTTGGTAAACTCAATATTATTCGAGCACAACAATTAGAAAAACAAGTACTGACTTTAAATCCAAGTGATTTTTATTGCATTAGAGACTATCTATCTAAGTTTAAAACACTCGGAATTTTATGTGAAGAATGTGAGATAAAGATGGAGGAAGAGCATTGCATATATATTATTCTCTCTAAGCTAGGTAGTGCATATTCTAAGTTTGTATCTACCTTTTATGCCATGAGAGAGGCTCTAGGGACAACTTATAAAAAATCCACTCTTGAGTCCTTTTGTGTTGCTTTGATTAGAGAGGAAGATAAGCTTGTACAACTTGGAGTGATCAACACTGCAGGTACCTCCAACAAAGCCTTAGTTGCCCAGTAGAAAGATAAACCCAAGTATCCCAAGAAGCAACATCCTCGCTACAACAACAAGCACCATAAGGGTCCCAAACCCGCTCAGACAACTTCAACTCCTAATGGTGACAAAGGAGAAAAATATAAAAATAAGAAGACTGACAGACATTGCAACTTTTGTGATAAAGATGGTCATGATGAGTCCAAATGTTTCAAGAAGATGGCATCTTTAGAAGCAACGATGAAGAAACACAACATCAATATTGATTCTACTTCTTCTTCTTCTCATGGACATGCACTTTCTGCTTCTGGTTTCTCCTTCAATACAACTTCTACTTCTTCTTCTGATGAGTGGCTTATTGATTCTGGAGCATCTTATCATATGGCTAAGGATAAAGACATATTTTCTGCTCTAAATGAATGTAACACCAATAAAATATTTGTTGGTGATTATAGATCTCTTAGTGTTGTAGGTTCTGGAACAATTCAAGTAGATAATGGTCATTTTAATGATGTATTATGTGTTCCAAGTCTTTCTTGTAACCTTCTATAAGTATATCAAATCACTCATTCAGGTGAAGGTAAAACCGTAGAGTTTTCACCTCACCAAGATGTAATCAAGGATCTAAAAGATCCTAAGCATGTTCTTGCAATT
This sequence comes from Picea engelmannii, assembly GCA_009831015.1. Lineage (NCBI taxonomy): Eukaryota > Viridiplantae > Streptophyta > Pinopsida > Pinales > Pinaceae > Picea > Picea engelmannii. The sequence continues at coordinate 96,775 of ML783594.1, forward strand.
AGAATTGTCGATGATATTATCAGGTTGTACAAGTTTGACAACTTTGGGTCATCATCTTTTTCATCGGTTTTTGTTGCTCATAGCGATGACTTGAGCAAACTTTGGCATAAGTGGTTTGGTCATCTAAACTATCGCTCATTGCAACAACTATGTAATCAACAAATGGTGACTAGTCTTCCTCCTGTTTCATGCAGAGATGGTGTTTGTGTCGGTTGTGTTCTCGACAAACATCATCGTGATAGTTTTGACAAACGTTCCTCTTGGAATGCCTCGGGCCCTTTGCAGCTTGTTCACAGTGATTTGTGTGGTCCACTTTCTTCTCCTTCTTTTCTTGGGTGCAAGTATTTCTTAACTTTCATTGGTGACTTTTCCAGACGTACTTGGGTTTACTTATTATAACTTAAGGGCGAAGTTTTTGACAAGTTTTTGGCCTACAAGACCCTTGTAGAAAATAAATTTGGAGATCAAATTCAAAAGTTCAGAATAGATAATGGAGGCGAATATGTGAACAATAATTTTACAAGTTACTGCACTACACAGGGTATCCAAATGCAACACAATGTTCCATATACACCACAACAAAATGGTGTTGCTGAGAGAAAGAACTGCACATTAAAAGAAATGGCTAATTGTATGATCCAATCTAAGGGATTAAGTCTAAAGTTTTGGGCGGAAGTAATCAGCTGTGAAAATTACATAGTAAATCGCACTCCCACAAAGGCTCTTAAAAATATAACACCGGAAGAAGCTTGGACTAAAATTAAACCAAATGTAAGTCACTTCCGTTTATTTGACAGTGTAGCACGGGCTCACATTCTCGATGAGAAAAGGAAAGCATTGCAACTTAAAAGTGAGAAGTGTATATTTGTTGGTTATTCTGAAGATGTCAAAGGTTATAGACTTCTTCAACCACATTGTAATGAAATTATTATTAGAAGAGATGTTAAATTTGATGAAAATCTCTTGGCCTGCGAGCCTAATTCGGTGATTGTGCCTTCTTCGGCCTACGAGCCATCTTCGACGTTTGTGCCTTCTTCTATTCCTATTCTGGTTTCTTTTTCAGATGATGACAGTGATGATGAAAATCCACCTCCACCTACTCACCTTCCTCCAGATGACTCCTTTGAACCTGAACCAACACTAGTTCCACCGCTTCCTAGATGGGTCTGTTCAACACGAGAAGCAGTTGGTGGTCTTGTCAGTGATCCTTCAGATCAACGTCGAACATGTTCACAGTTCCAGTGAGCCTCTTCTCTTTTGGCTCAAGTTTCAGAGACTCATGATCCAGAGACATTTGCAGAAGCTTCAGGTCATCTAGATTGGGATACAACAATGAATGAAGAGTATCGTTCTTTAATGGCAAATGATACTTGGGATATTGTACCTCTTCCAAAAGGAAGAAAACTTGTCAGATGTAAATGGGTCTACAGAACTAAGTATGTATCAGATGGAAGTGTTGAAAGACACAAGGCTCGGTTAGTTGCCAAAGGATTTTCCCAAGTTCAAGGAATTGACTATAATGAAACCTTTGCCTCTGTAGCCAAAATGAATTCCATCCACCTTGTTCTTTCCCTTGTTGCCTCACATAAATGGGAGGTCCATCAGATGGATGTTAAATCTGCCTTCTTGCACGGAGATTTGCAAGAAGAAATCTACATGGAACAACCTCCTGGCTATGTCTAGAATGACTCTAGCCTTGTTTTTCACCTTAAGAAATCTATTTATGGTCTTAAGCAAGCTCCCCGAGCTTGGTATGCCAAAATTGATAACTTTCTTATTGACATTGGATTCTATAGATGCCATTCTGATTCTAATGTCTATACCAAGAAAGTAGGAAGCCATCTCATAATCCTTGTCCTTTATATTGATGACCTTATCCTTACTGGTAGTGACTTAAAACTTTTAAACCATGTGAAAACCAACGTTAAGAAGAAATTTGAAATTACAGACTTAGGTTTTTTGCACTATTTCCTTGGACTCCAAGTTTTGAAAACCAATTAAGGAATTTTTCTTTCCCGGTCTAAGTATGCTTGTGACCTTCTTCGTCACTTTCACATGGACGATTCTAAACCAACCCCTTCTCCCTTCCAGTTTGGAGTCAAGCTTACGACCACTTGTACTTCTCCCGAAGTTGACGCCACCTTGTATTGTCAGTTAGTTGGTAGCCTCTTATACTTGACTCATACCCGTCCTGATCTTTCCTTTGTTGTTGGTCTTGTTGCCCGGTATATGCAAACACCCCATGAAATCCATTGGAAAACAACTAAAGGATACTTCGCTATGTTCGTGGTACAATTCGGTTTGGGATACATTACAGATCAGGGGGGACTCCTTTATTGGTTGGTTTCACTGATTTAGATTGGGTCAGCAACCCTAATGATCAGAAAGTCCACTGCAGGTTATTTTTTCAGCCTTGGTTTAGGCCCTGTCACTTGGGCCTGTAAGAAATAACAAGCTATTGCACTTTCTTCAGCAGAAGCGGAGTACCTAGCAACGATAAATGCAAGTCAGGAAGCCTTGTGGCTTCGACAGATCCTTTTAGAGTTTGGATTCCAGCAACAACATCCGACCAACTTTTGGTGCGACAATCAGAGTGCCATCAAGCTCGCCAAAGACCCAGTTCAACATTAGCGCAACAAGCACATCGAGCTACACATGCACTTCATCAGAAATCTCATTCATGATCAAGTTATTGGAGTGCTCTTTTGCCCTACAGAATATCAAGTTGCAGACATTTTCACAAAGTCTCTTACAGAAGCGAAGTTTTCCAAACTTCGATCTATGTTAGGAGTTCAGGAAGTTACCATTAAGGGGGAATAGGCTCTAATGTCTCCTTCCTTCTTCTATTATGTCACTATTTTAAATCCTTCAATCCTATCCCAAGTTGTTCTTAAGGGGGAATGTTAGGATATTTAGACACTTAGAAGTTAGTTAAGATCTACTTGGTCTAATGTGTCGTTAGGTAAAAGTGTGTTTCTTAATGTGTTTCTTTAGTATGCATTAGTATGCATTTGTAGTTAGGAAATACAACGGTCACGATATGTTCCCGACATAAAGTGATCCAACGGTTCATATTCTACTCGATCTTAACGACCATTGATCTGTGGCTTAACACCCAATTGGTCCGTGATCTCTATTTAAAGAGCACTAAGGGTCATTTGTCGATGATCGATTGTGAGAAACTCTCTTGTAAAATCTCTCTGTAATCTTTTTTTTTTTGCATTAATAAACTGCTCCAAGTGGTCGTGTTGGCTGAGGCCATGGATGTTTCCTCATAGGTGTTTTACCACGTCAAAACATTGTTGTGTTGGTGGTTACTAAAGGTGTTCGTCCTCTATTGGAATATCTGTGTTGTCGAACATCAACAACAATTCTCTCACCTAGAGAGAATGCTCACGGGCCTGACAATCCGCCTCTTTGACAACAAGACTTTGGTCACTAGATGGAAAAACCCATATCCAAGCTTTTCTTTGCAAACAAGGTAATGGTCGTTCCTCGTTTATATGGTCTGATCGATAAAGAAAATGAGTGATCTCCCCCCCAAAATACACTAAGGTTCAACCATATATTTGCATGTTCATAACTAGGCACTTGTCACTTTCAAAATTAGCTTCAACCACTTGGTGACTCATTCCCATCCCTAAAAAAACAGGATAAATAAATATCCATAAATTATACTTTTGGGAAATATTAATAAAATATTCCCTTGGACTTAAGCCCCCTTTTCCCCTTTTTGGTGGAGTTTAGCCCCCCGTCTCTTTTCGTCTAATTGGTCTGTGCGCAGTGATGTGATTTCTATTAATAATTTGAGTGTGATTACATTTTACAAGGATATGTGCACTGAATTTTTTGCATCCCGTCTCACCAACTCAATAACCACACATAGGCTCTCCGACCTTAAATACACACACACACACACACACACACACACACACAACTTGGCCTGATGTGCACTTCAAGGTAATTCTCACGCACTTACTCAGGTGTGCGCAACACTATGGAATGTGTGCACCTTTGTCTTGATGCACAATCCACACGCACTTACTCAAGTGCACACAACACTATGGAATGTACGTGTACTTTCTTTGGAAAACAATCCTCGTGCAGTACTTAGGTGCGCGTAAAACTAAATCAAAACTTGGTGCCAATGACTCACTAGCCTATATGTACATTTACATTTTCCTTTATAGTTGGGGTTCGGATTAGGGGTATTACATAACAAGCAGTATCAAAGCAGGTAATTCGCCCATCGACACCTTCAAGAAATACCCTTGAATCCCACAACTATATATTTTCTCAGGGATATCCAAATTGAGTATCATTTGAATTTTCTAAAACAGGACATCTATTAATATCTCAAGTAAAAAAAATAGTGAAATCGATACAAATTTCCAAGAGATGTGGTTCATGTAAGCTAGGGTTCATAGCTAGTCAAAAAAATCCAACTAAAACTATTGGTAATACATGTTGAACAATGAACTTAATATAACTAAATGCACAAGTAATGAATATTTTTTGTCAAAAAATAATAATTGAGGGTTGTTTGTTATTCAAAATGTATAATGAACCGTAAGCTGAATAAAACTATAATATTCATAAATATAATGTAAATATAATAATAAATAATATATTAGATAATAAATATAATATAAATATAATAATGCATAATAATAAATACATAGTACAACTTTTTATATTTAGATGTGGTGATTGGTGAAATTCATTGATTATGTAATTAATTCTACATATT
>ML783594.1:114690-130244 GCA_009831015.1 Picea engelmannii
CCCAAATTCTTTTCCACCTCTAAGATGTCCAATAAAGGTGGAAGTATGGTCAAATAAACCCCACTTTAGAGAAATGGTGTAAGTCGAAGAAGGGTGGAAGGTTCACTTCAAAAGCATTCTCACCTGCAACCTTGGTTATAGTGTAAGGCCTATATCAAAGTTGTTTATACTTCATGTGGGGGCCTACGAGTCACTATTTTGCAAGTGCAACAATGCCTTGTCACCAACTTGAAACTTGTGTGGAATTCGATGTTGATTGTGTCATCACTTGTATTTGGCATCTGCTTTCTACAAAATACCATGAACTCATGTTGGATGTGCTAGAACTATTCAATAATTTTGTTGCTTTATCTACCTCATTCCAAGCATGGGATAACTCTTCATGTGTTGATGCAATGAGAAAATCCACATTAATCGAGGCCAATGGTTGGAACTCCAGGAACACTTGAAAAGGATCGTGGTCAATAGAATTGTGAAGAGTTCTATTGTGGCTATGTTGAACATAAGGAATACTTTCATACCATGTACATTGATGCTTGAAGCTGTACATTATGAGGATATATACAATCATCCCATTGACTAATTTTGTCCATCCAATGTTTTAGGGATAAAAAGAAATTTATTAGGTAAATTTGGTGTCAATCATAGACCAAAGGATGGACCAAAAGATACTTAGGAACCTATTGTCCCTATAAAAATAATGGTCTTTGAAAACCCAAAATGAACCCAAACATGCTTGAAGAATATCTTATCAATGGCTTCCGTTATGACACTCTTCTTACAAGGTGCAAAAATGGGCATCTTAGAGAACCAATCAACAACTAGAGAAACAAAATATTTATTACACTTAGTTGAGGGAAAAATTGGCATAAAATCCATGGAGACCGATTCCCAAGGCTTACTTGGAGTGGGCAGAGGAGTGTACAATCCCTACTTCTTGATTGTAGGTTTAGTGATGCCATGAGTTTTGGTTAGTATAAATAATTTTGTAGCACTATTGTTTTCTTCTCCATGTCCAAATGCCCCACTAACCAACTATAGTGTGCCTTCCAAATCATCTTCACACACTAATGTAAAGCAACATAGAGATGACCTATATGTCATAAAAGTCCATCTCGGGGGTGAAATTTTGAAACTTGTTTACCTACTACTAGTGTCTGGTATGTAGTAGCAAATTCAAGATCATTATCATATAACTGGGGTCACATTGAAGTCTCATGTCCATGAGAATTTAGGATTGTGGTCAATTCCCCAACTAGGAGTTAACTAAGTCAATATACAACTCAATTGGTGCTTCCCTTCTTGTACTTGATGTTCAAGTGGAATTGTTGAGATTATTTGGACCACTTCTAATGGAAATTGTTCTCATCTTTCCTCACATATACATAATGCAAAGGCCTATGGTCGGTGTGGATCATTATTTCCTTTCCCAAAATATAATGTTTCCAATATAAACCGACATGGACAATGGAGTAGAGCTCCTTGTCATAGGTGGGGTATTTGTGAACCATGTTAGAGAGTGTACCATTGTTATAGGCCAGGAAATGTCCACATTGTGAGGACTGCACTGTCAACATAATTTGAAGTGTATGTTTGGATTTCGATGATAGTTGCAAATATGGAAGAATCAAGGTTGGTGTTATGCAGAGGTGATTCTTCAAAGCCTCAAATTATTTGTGTTGTGCCTTGACCAAAAAAACTTAGTGTTGGATCCACCATTGGTCACCTAGCTCAAGGGCTAAGCAATATGTGATAACCCTAATAGAACTTGTGATAAAAGTTGGAAAGGCCCAAGAAGTTGCAAATCTCCATTAGTGTATTTGGGGTCATTTAGTCATGGATGAATTAGATCTTGGTTGGATGCACTGCACACCATGCTCACCCACGATTTATCCTAGATATTGAATTCTCTGCATACCAAAAGATCACATCTCTAGGTCAACATATTGCTTATGTTTCCGTTGGGAGCTCAATGCTTATTGAATGTTCTTCATATGCTCTTCCCATGTTTTATTGAATATGAGGATGTCGTCTATGTAAATGAACATGAAAGAATTGGTGAATGGTCATAGAATACCATCTATCATCCTCACAAATATTGTTGGTGCATTGGTCAAATCAAAGGGCATCATCAACAACTCAAATAGACTCTCCTTGCACTTGAAGTTTGTTTTCCACACATTAGTTGGATCAGTCATGTTGAAAACTTTGGTGCCTTTGAGTTGATCAAGAAAACCATCAATATGGGGATAGGGTATCGGTTTTCACTATGATATATTGAAGGCTTTGTAGGTAATACATAGTTTCCATGTCCCATCCTTCTTCTAGACCAACATAGTAGGGCTTGTGGGGTGAGGAGCTTGGATAAATGTGTCCCTTCTATATCAAGTTCTTGAATTTGGCATTTGATCTCTTCATTTTCCACAAGAGAGCATTTATATCCATGGCCATTAGATAGAGGGGCACCTAGTGTCAAATGAATTACATACTTTACCTTACAATGTAAATGTACCACTATAGCTGGGATGAATATATCTTTGTATTCTTCCACCAATCGATCTACTTTTATATACTAAATAGAGGAACCCTTGTATGGGTCTTGGTATTCAAAATGATTTCCTATGCTCCTTTTAACTAAACCATGAAGAGGAAAAAAATCCTAGTAGGGGGGATTATGTTCTTACAAGGATAAGCAATTATTGGAGAGATTGTGATAGTTGAGGCTACCTCTGGTATCCTATAGAGTTGATCTCTTAGGGTGACAATGACACTATAGGATTTGTATTGGTAAAAAATATAAAACTTACACATATATGGTTGCCTTAAATAACATCACAAATTTTAAGCATGGAAATGCCACACAATACCTAATCTTTGAAGGGATTGATATTGTATTACATGCAACATTGCTTACTAATGTGGATCTCTCATCCATGGCTCATTCAACTAGCGGTGTATGTATAGGGTTGTGGCATGGTTGGAAGCTTAGTCTTCCTAATAATATTAATTATAATTAGCTTCTTTTGGTTTCCACTATCAACAATGAAATGCAACGGTGTCCCCTTCACCCACATTCATGAGTGAAAGAGACATTCACCTTCCTCAGACTCCTCTAGTTTCTTTGGTTGAACATTTGTGGTGGTGATAGTAACATTGGGTTCTGCATAAATGCTTTGTTTTTCCCTACCCATGGAATCTTTTGGCATCATGGTTGAATCAAAGTCCAAGGCTTTTTGCTTGACCGATAATGTTTGTTTGGTGTAACATTTGTAATTGGTCTGCTAAGGAATTTTATGCTGGTCACACCACTTTCTTATGTCCTTATTTGACCTCCCATTCTTCGTGTTTGCATTGTAAAAATTCCAATCCTACATGACTGTTGTCCTTATGATCCCAATTAAACAAGTAAATTGTTGAATTTAAATAATGTTGAAATTAAATGTCAAACAATAGCATCAATCACACAATAGCTAGAAATTAAATAGTGGAATCATAAAATCAATTTCACACATACACGGGTAATTACTACTTCAAAATAAGTTTTTCATTCCTTCGAAAAAATTACAAGGAAACCTGCTCAAGCTGCCAAAAAAAACTGCACGATTACCGAAATCACCCTGAATTTAGCGGAATGACATGCTTGAGAAGTACAACCTACTCTATGGTTGTACATATTAGATGTACAGACTGTACAATTATCTATATGAACTATCAATATGATTGTATGGATCTATATGTACTATTGTACAAGCTTCCATACGACTATATTGAACTATTTCATATGACTGTACAGAACTGTACACCAACTTGTATAGAATTACTTACTGCTCAGATTTTCCTCTACTTGAATCCCTGCTCTCTCTCTCTCTCTCTCAAGTTGCTCAATTATTCAATTGTATGTATGTTTGTGCGAACCCTCTATCTTGACCCATCTTTTAATTTTAGTTGAGACCAAAACCCTAATCTATTTTTGAGATTACTCCTAGTCTAAGTCATGTATGCATGAAACACACTTTTTAGACTCAACTGCTAAATATAAGACTTTTCACTTTTTTACTAAAGTGAATTACAAAATAGAAATACTCTTTAGAAATAGAATTGCTTCTTGAAAATATAAACATCTCGAACTACTTCTTGCACGTTCACAATAAAAACGTGTGGAAGTTCCCACCCGTGCTATATTTCTCAACACTCTCTCTTAGCAAGGAATGAATTATGCACCAATCCAAGCCTATCTATGAATGCCTCAATCTTCCCTTTTTCCAAGGGCTTGGTTAGAATATCAATTACCTATTGATTCATGGGAAGAGACTGGAGCTTCACTAGTCCCTTCTGAACCCTATCTCGTATGAAGTGATATATGATCTCTATTTGCTTGGACCTTTCATGAAACACTAGATTCTCAGAGAGTTTGATACAACTCTGATTATCACAGTAAATGAATGTAGGTTCCAACTCCTGATCAAACAATCATGCAAGTAACTTGTAAAGAAATATGGCTTCACAACTAGCGATATTGGCTTCCATGTACTCTGCCTCTACTGAGCTAAGTGCTATGGAAGTCTTCTTCCTGCTGAACCAGAATGTCATTGCTAATGCCAAGCTTAAGTAACACCCTAAGGCGATCTTCCTGTCTGCTACAATACCTACTCAATTTGAGTTTTAATACTCCTGCAACTTCACTTCACCAACTTCAATATATCTCAAACCATATTCCACCACGCCCCTCAAATACTCCAGCACATGTTTTGTAGCTACCCAATGATCTTGCCTTAGCTCCACCATGAATTGACTCACGATGTTTATTGCAAAAGATATATTTGGCATGGTGTTTACCAAATACATCAAAGAACCCATCTACTTCTGGTACAACGTGGGATCCATCAACTTTGAATATGAAGTTTTCACCTTCTTCATATTAGTGATCACGGGTATGGCCATAGGTTTGCAGTCCTCCATTAAAATCTCTTTAGGATATCAACTGCATACTTACCCTGCCCAAGAAAAATCTCCCCCAATCTCTACCAAACCTACAACCAAGAAGTAATGTATCAAGATAATGTCCTTCATATTGAACTCAACTTGACCCAGGTGGATATCAGTGGCCACCCAACTTTTCCAACTGGCTCAAAACAATTTTCTGGCAATTTTGGTAATTTACTATTTTTAGCAGTTTTTAACTTTCAAGGCCATTTTGAGGGCCTAAATGAAGGTTTTTCGGGATCAAGCTTCTTGAGGATATTTAAAGGCTCTGATTGAGCCTCCAAAATGAATCTCCTCGACTATACCTTTCCAATGAGCTATCGTGCGCCTGAAACATATATCGTATGCCAAAGTTACGCCCCCGGGAAGTTGATACACCAAACTACCCAAAACGGGGTCCACAAAATTGTTGGCTTTTCATCTTCCAGGGTTAGGGTTTTGGATTTTATTTATGATAAAAATGCCTTTGGAGCCTCATTATAAAATCATCTTCTTGCGAATACGAGTAGTGGACACATCTCTTCTCAGAGATAAGCTACCACCATTCTAGCGAGTCTTTCACTCTGTATTTTTATAGTCTTTGTACATTTTCGCTCATTAATAGAAAATTATGTATTACTATATATATGTGTTTATGGTTTCATCTTTGATACATTTATATTATATCATTCGATATCCAATATATCCCTGTACATTTATTTATTATATCTCCGCTCCCTTTTCATGCTGAAAACAATCCGGATAAGTGGTATCAGAGCAGGCTGCTCTTGATCGTTTTTCAGTGCATGTCCTCGACAACGTCCGAGTATAGAAAGTTGGGTCTCGAGTTTGTCTCTCTTGAGGACAATTGCTCTCTCATGCCAAAGAAACCCTCCATGGTGGAAGAAAAGAAAAATGACAGAGAAAATGATTCTATTAATCTGTTGCTTGAGCAAGCTCTCACGCCATAGAGGGACAAAATGATGGAGAATTTTTCCCACATCCTTCAACGCCTGCCGATAACAACAGGCGTGTCTTCATCAAGCGACCACTTTGGAGGCACCTCACCTTTCAAGGTACAAGTTAATTTTGATATTCCCATATTTGAAGGATAGATAGATGCAGATGCCCTAGAAAAATGGTTAAATCTTCTAGAATATTATTTCTCTGTTCATAATTTCTCCAATAGGGAAAATATCACCTTCGAACATCTTAAGGATCTCCCTCATGTCAAACATTGGTGGGAAAATTATTGGGAACAAAGTTCCACAGAGGAGTATGGAATATATGGGTCCGAGCCAACTTGGGATTTTTGTGTGGATGCGGTAAAGGAATAGTATAACCCTGTTGGCAACTATGAGGACTAGTACATGAGATGGACCACACTGCGCCAAGAGAGGGGCCAAGCACTTCCAGAGTTCACCAATACCTTCCATACCTTGCACACCAAGCTGGGTATCAAAGACTCCGAATGACATTTGGTTCTGAAATATTGTGGGGCTCTACCACAAATACATCCAAATTGAAATGGATTTTCTGGGAATCTCATCAGTCGGTGCTGCTTATCGATATGTTGTTAAAATCGAGAAAAAATTTAAGCACCAGAACAAACGAGAGTTCAGGTCTGCAAATCCGCAACAACCAAGGTATGATAAAGACGACCCTAACAAACAGTCTCCTGAAAACTAGTCCAAGCCACAGGAAAAGAAGGGTCACGAAAAGACGAAGAAGGACAACGAAAAATGGTGTGATTTCCACAAAAGACCCTGGCACAACATCGATGAATGTCACTCAAAATAGTCATTGGTGGCCGAGATCAAAGACAAGGAGCCGACCCTGATTCAAAATATGATTCATAAAATACTGATAGAAGATAGATCATCGAGGTAGACCCCACTGATATTTCCGTGACTGCATCAATTCAACTAGAAGAACCAACAGATCCTGAAGAAGGGGAGTGCATTTTTCATTCATAGATGTGGGTGAAGGGGACCTCGCTGCATTTTATTTTTGATAGCGGAAGCCAGAAGAACCTCATCTCGGCAGAGGTCGTCAAATAGTTGGGATTGTCGACAACAAAACACCCACAACCATACAACATCGTGTGGCTTCACCAGGGATGGGATCTTCATGTCAGCCAGTAGTGCCAATTGTCATACAACATCCATCCCTTCAAAGATGAGGTGTTATGTGATGTTGCCCCACTGGATGTCTGTGATGTTATCTTGGGCCAACCATATATGTGGAAGCGCCATGCTATTTATGAGTCTCGATCCTGTAGTGTCATTGTTACTCTAGGGGGTCATATCTACAGGATACCGGAGGTAATTCCGATTATTGTCCCACCTAAACAGTGTCGCAAGGTAGTATCTCATACTACAAAATTTAGCTTCTTCATAGTCTGTTCAAAGTGTGAACATAATAACACCACTGCAACCTCAATCCAAGCACCTTCTATCCAACAGAAGCAAGTCGACAAGATTGCAACAAAGTGTAAAGATTCCTTCTGCACATAGGCATCTCATGTAGCCAGATTGGTTAAAAAGGTCCAACCCTTATAGCCACAGGTTCGTGACAACCTTCAACAAGATAAGTAGCGCAACTTCTCCAACAAGGCAAGTAGCTCATCAATATACAAATTGAGCAAACACTTTTCCCTCTCCCCTGAGCACTCAACGCAATGGAGGCCATTGATTCCTAAGGAGGTAGGATTGATCTAGGTGGATATCGATGGCCACCCACCTTTTCCAACTGGCTCAAAACATTTTTCTGGCAATTTTGGTAATTTACTATTTTTAGCAGTTTTTTACTTCCGAGGCCATTTTGAGGGCCTAAATGAAGGGTTTTTGGGATTGATCTTCTCAATGATTTCCAAAGGTTCTAATTGAGCCCCCAAAATGAATCTCCTCAACGATACCCTTCCAACGAGCTATTGTGCGCCCCAAACGAAGATCGTATGCCAAAGTTACGCCCCCAGGAAGTTGATACACCAAACTACCCAAAATGGGGTCCACAAAACTGTTGGCTTTTCATCTTCTGGGGTTAGGGTTTTGGACTTTCTTTATGATAAAAAGGCCTTTGGAGCCTCAATGTAAAATCATCTTCTTGCGAATGCGAGTAGCGGACACATCTCTTCTCAGAGATAAGCTGCCACCATTCTAGCAAGTCTTTCACTTTGTATTTTTACAGTCTTTGTACATTTTCACTCATTAATAGAAAATTGTGTATTACTGTATCTATGTGTTTATGGTTTCATCTCTGATACATTTCTATTATATCATTGGATATCTGAGACATCTCTGTACATTTCTTTATTATATCTATGCTCTCATTTCGTGCTAAAAATAATCTGGATCACAACTACCATGTGTACTTTGCACCCTACAATGAGATTCTCTACACATGTCAGAAACAAATCATCTACATACGACACCAAAACAAGTAGATCAGTCCCAAAAAATATGTAATACAAGTTAGTATTTGCTTTTCTTTTGTTGAAGCCCATACTTTGCAAATATCCATCGATCCTCGAACATCATACTCTCAATGTCTGTTTGAGTCCATACAAGGATTTCTTAAGCCTACACACATGGGACTCATTCTCATTTTCCTCAAATCCCCGAGGCTACTATATGTACACTTCTTTCTCAATGATCCCATTAAGGAAAGTTGTATTCACATCCATCTGATGTATCCTCCATCCCATAAATGAAACCAAGGACATAACTTCTCTAATGGAAGTGTACTTGATGATTTGAGAAAATGTCTCCTCGTATTCCACTACTTCTCTTTGGGAGAACCCCCTTGCCATAAACCTTGCTTTGAACTTCCCAATGTTTTCATCTGCAACATGCTTGATCTTATAGAGCCACCTGATACTCATAACTGAATCCCCCTCCAAGCTTGGCACTATGTCACAAACATCATTCTTCATGATGGAGGTGTACTCCTCCACCATGGAATCCCGCCATACATGTTGGTATGCTACCTCTTGAAAGATGAAAGGCTTGGAATCTAGAATGCTACTCATCAATTCCATATAGTTTGGAAACTTCTTCCAAGGTCTTCTCTCTCCGAATGTGCTCCTAGGAGTCTCAACATGCTCTTGAGCATCTCTCAATGTTTGAGTGAACCATCGAGGTCTCCTGACACAAGTGGAAGGGGATATTGTCTCCCTCTCTTCACTTGAAGGCTATTGCCCTACTCTCGAAATCATTGGTGACCTCGAATCAACCTTCAAAGTTTCTCACTCCTCATCCTCTATCACTAGAATAGGCTCATGGGACTTCCTAGATGTAGATGTAAAGTATTCCTCAAACTTTACATCCCAACTCTTTATCGTCTTCCTCTACTATATAATAAATACTTTGTAATCCTTTGAAGTAATGTTGTAACCCATAAATAAACCCTTTCTATTGGAGGGATGCAACTTGGTCCTCTTCTATACTAGCACATGGATATAAAATAGACAACCAAAGATGTGAAAATGACTTACCTCTGGCTTCACACCAATGAATTCTTCCTTTGGTGTCTTTTCCTCCAAGATTATGCGAAGACATCGTATATGGATGTAGATTGTTGTGTTGCATGCCTTTTCCCAAAGAAACATCGACAAGTCCTGGTCTTATATCACGGCCTTAATATCCCTTATGATGGATCAATTATTCCGCTTTGCAACCCCATTCTGTTGTGGGTTGTATGGAACTATCAACTCCCTCTTGATTATTTCCTTCTTGTAGAAACCCTTAAACTCCTTAGAGGTATACTCGCCCCCACTGTTCAATCTCAAGACTTTGATCTTCTTCCCTGTCTAGTTTTCAACTAGAGCTTTGAACTCTTGAAACCTGCTAAAGATCTCATCCTTGGTCTTTAAGAAGTAGATCCAAGTCTTTCAAGATAAATCATAAATAAAGGAAACATAATACATGCTTCTTATTATTGACGCTACTGACATCAGTCCACAAAAATTTGAATGTACTAGGTATAGAATCTCCTTAGATATATGCTCATTGCTTGTGAAAGCAACCTTGTCATGCTTTCCAAGCGTGCACCCTCTGCGTACACCATATTTCTCAATACTAAACTTTGGAAGACCTATGCCTATCTCCATCAGAATAGGCAGTGCCATGTGATGCAGGTTCCCCATCCTCGTGTGCCACAATTCAAACAAGTTGTCACTATTATGTACTAAGGATTGAACATGTTCACCTTTCAACTTGTACAAATTACCTTCTCTAACCCCTATTACTTGAGTTGTATATAGGCTAGATTCCTTTAGTCTAATGAGGACTTGTTGGTTCTTGAACTCCATTGCAAAGCCCTTATGCTCCATAACCGAAACTGAAAGAAAATTCTTCTTGAGCCTAGTACAAACAAGACATTGTCAAAATCTAAAGAATCACCTTACTTGAGTTGGAAGGGAATGGTACCAACTCCTGCTACTGCGTACTATGCTCAACATGTACTCCTGAGTCATGCTTGTTTAGACTAGAAAAAAATTATTGGGCTGATGTCATATGTTGAGATGCCCCACTGTCCACATACGACACATTCCTCGAAATCATGTTGGTATAAAGGAAATATACCAATGATAAATCCTTCTTGAAATTGGAAAAAAAACTCATTCATTTGAGTTTATGTAGAGGCTACTACTTGCTTCTATTTCCACTTCCCTTTTTCGTTCCTCTTCTCTAGACACTGTGATGCATAATGACCATGCTTATGAAAAAAAAATCACTTGATTTTACTCAAGTCCTTATTTCCCGGATATGAGTTGAATCCTCACTCCTTTCCTTACCTTTTTTAGGTCGTTTACCTTTTCCCTTATTTGACTAACCAAATAGAGCTAGGTTCTCATCGCCACCTTTCTTGTTGGCCTTTGACTCTATTCGAGTCTCCTCTTGGATATGGTCATCCCAAAGCCTCTCAAATTTAGGAAGGTTCTCTCGAGCACAAATACCTTTGACAAATGGTTCCCATGAATATGGGAATCCATTTAGTGCCATGTTCACTAGCTTTGCATCTGCAACCATCTCCACAACTACGACAAGTTGATCATGGACATATGTGACCTTCATAAGGTAACTAGTGACTATGTCTAGTTTGGTGATATCTATGGATCTGATTTTGTTCCACAATATCATATTCCTTTATGTTCTCACTTCTGGTAGAGACTTACCAAGGCATCAAACATCTATTTTTTTGTCTTCTTCTCAAACATATGAGGGATCAAGTGATCTTTTATAACATCCAAGATCATTTTCTTCACCTTCACTTCCATCTTGTTGTGAGTTGCTAACTATTGCAGATCTGTAGGAGGAGTCGCAACGTCCTTGAAAATATCCTAGAGACCATTCTCTTTCGGTAAGAGTGTAACCCTTACCTTCCATGATGAAAAATTCAAGGCGCCATCCAATTTATCCTCAAACCCGAGGCTAGCTGGTGCCATCTTTGAGATCTACCGCATAAAATCCAAAACCTAAAAATAAATTTTTGAAACCCTCTAACTACTAGTCCCTCTTCCTTGCAATTGATTTACCACTGTAAATCCCTCATAATATCAATAAGAGAAATAACTCTAATATCATGTAAAAATTCCACGCCTAGATGACTGTTGTCCTTATAATCTCAATTAAACAAGTAGATTGTTGAATATAATTAATGTTTAAATTAAATTTCAAACCATAACATCGGCCACACAATCGCTGGAAATTAAATAGCAGAAGCATAAAATCAATTTCAGACAAGTAATTACTCCTTCATAATCACCTTTTCATTCCTTTGAAAAACTTACAGGGGAACCTTCACAAGCTGCCAAAAACAATAGCTACACTGTTACCGAAATCACCCTAAATTGAATGGAACAACCTCCTTGAGAAGTACAACCCATTGTACATATGTATGACATGTTCGTACAACTATAGATGCCTGCTATGTATGATTGTACATATTTGTACAACAACCTATACATAACTGCTTTGCCTGCTGCTCATAATCACCTCTGCATGGATCCCTGCTTTCTCTCTCTCTTGGTCGCTTAACGTACTCAAATATTCAATTGTATGCTTTTTCACGTGAACCTTCTATAGTGACCTATTTTCATACTTTTAATTGAGACCAAAATGCTAATCTATTTAGGAGATTACTCCTAGTCTAAGTCATACATGCATGAAATACAATTTTTACACTCAACTGCTAAATATAAGACTTTTCACTTTTGTACGAAAGTGAATTACATAATAGAATTACTTTTCGAAAATAAAAATATCTCAAACTACTTCTTGCACATTCACACTGAACCTGTGTGAAAGTCCTTGTCCAAGCTATATTTCTCAAGATGCATGTGCCTTTGATTAGTTGTGTTGAGGTTGGTTATCTTAGCTTTGTCCTTTGGTTTGAGAGTTAGATCCGCCTTTACCATTCTTGTGTTGCGGTTGATTTCCAACTCTAAACTTTTCTTACCCATCTACTGAATTTTTTCTCAATCTTGAGAACATAACGATAAATGACTCCCAATGAAGAGATGTCCAGAAACTCCATTTTTTTGTTTGTATGTATTGGTGTAGGTCATCTGGATTCCCTATTACCCAACTTTAGAAGCATGGTATGAAAGGTGTCAATGTACTTTGACATAGTATGGTCATTACCTTGGAAACAATCATCTAGCTTGTGTACCAGTCTTTATAGATTCCAACAGGTATCCTCCTTGTGGGTGTCGACAAATTTTCCTCTAGTGGGCTGTGTCACAAATTGATGTAGAGATTTTTTGAGGGTCATAACTTTTGATTCGATTATCCATTTGGTCTGAAATTTTATGGGGAGTTGTGTCTCGAAGATTTCACTTCCGTCCTGATTGGATCTATTCAATTGGACGTCGTTTTGACACTTTTACGGGGCCAAATTCCTTCGTATAAGGCCTCAAATTAGGGTTTTAGTGTTTTTACGAGAATTTTTAATTTTTCAATTATCAATTATCTCTTAGTTTATGAGCTTAATCAGAAAAGCGAGTTGACAAATAGTGTCATGCTAGTTAGCTCTTAGTTAGTGGTCAATTTTAGAGTCATGCAAGAATTTTCTAAATTTAGTTGTTTTTAAAAAATAGTTGTTTTTCTAAAATTAGTTGTTTCTGAAAATCCCAGATAGTAGTTATAAGGGGTTAAACTTCGATTGTAATATTTAGGATGGAGAAGGAATACAAGAGAGTTATTTTTCCATTCTCTTGTGTTTGCATGGTTTATTTGATCTTGTGAATTAATCTCAGGCTTTGGCTATATCACAAACAATTGAAAATCTCCAACGTGTCGCACATAGTAACTATCCCACAATCTTTGAAAAAGTAGATTGAAATAGAATCACCAAATTCAAGCCAATTCAAACAATGCGAGATCAAAGGTTCTAGATCAATAACTCATAATGAACGAACTTCACAAGCCATGGAAATGGTACTAAGCAACACAATGTTTCTAATTAAGATATCAAAGCATATTTAGATCAAGTTGATCGCAAATTCGATCATTGGATCAATCAAGAAAATTATAATGTCTAAAAAACAAGAGTCCTTGATGAAAATTAATCAACTTTAAATCAATATCATTGAAATTGCAATTCTATCGACATAAAATCAAAGATTTAGATTGAAACAATATATTTATAAAATGAAATTCAAGAATAATAATTTTTAACTAACAAATATAGTTATTAAAAAAGTGTATATCCAAATTGAAACAATTGAATAACCAATGCAACACAACATAATCATGGCTAATGAAACCATAAAACCAACTTTCCAAGTAAACATCAAATGCATCAATAAAAGTCACAAGGGGTTTATTTTGCAAAGGTTTCTAGAACAACAAGTGGGATCAAGCATTTTATGGTCTTAGTTGTTAAATATATGTCCCATGAGATGTCAATAGAATGCCTACATATTTGAGGAGAGGGGCCTCATATATTTGTATGAATGTTAGATAAACAACAAGTTGTATTATGTGAAAATGCAAAGTTTGCAATTATTATTGCCTTGGCACTTAGGTTGTGCTTATTTTTCACTTCTAATTGGTGTATATATATCCAAAAGATTCCTTTAATTTTAATGTCATTTTTTTTTAAAGAGATAAGGGAGTAATAAGGAGTATTGTAGTTGGTTGGTGGTCTCTTTAGCAAGTCAATAAACTATATTGATTTAAGGTCTCAACAATCTAGTAGTAGTGTGTTTACTGCATTACTACGAGGAATTTTCATGAATATGGGAGCTTTACCCTATTAAAACCAAAGGATGCATTCTCTCTAGGGATCTCTCAAACACCTCATTATATATTATTGTCTCTTGATTTGGGTAATTGTTAAGTTCAAAAATAATCAAGAACGTAATTTTTAAGTTTTAAAAGCATAAGGACTTAAAGCCCCATTGGAAGATGTGTGTGACTTCCTTTTAGCTATTTTCACTCTTCCTTATAATGATAATTTAAGTGTTTATCCTCATATTTTAATGTATTTTAGTTTATGATTTTTAATTATGGAACATTAGAGGTTTATTTAGGTTCAAATCTCTAATGAGATTTTGGTCCGTTGTGATAAGGATAGAAGAGGACGTACCCTCAAGAGTGGGACCCACAAAAGACATGTATGTCTTCGGATGTCTCAACCTTTGCTAATCATAAGTTTCCTACTAGGTGTTGGCTTGTGGGCTATTGGTACTAGCCTAGGGATTATGGTGACAACCAACCAAATTTGAACTTGGGCCTTGCCCATATAATCCCAACCAGTTACCAATTCCTCTAGATTTAAAAAAATAAAAAATAGAATGTTAAAGACATGCAATTTAATACACATGCAAATTAATAAAATAAGAGTGAAGTGAAGAAGGACACATGTTTATGCTGAGGAAAATTAGGAATAGTTACTAAAATCCCATTAATAGGACCATTCTTAGAGGATGTGTGTGACCTCCTTGTTTTGGCCATCCTCACCCTTGGGTGACCCTAAAGTGATAATCTTTTAGGTTTTTATTGTTGGATCTTAATGTATATTAGTTTAGGATATTTAATTATTGAACATTAGAGGTATGAAATTGAATATACTTGCAAACTAATTAAATAAGAGTAAAGTGGAAAAGGACACATGTAGTTTTAAGGAAAATTAGAAATACATTGAGAGAAGCGAGATGCATTCTGCACCATTATTGAAGAGAATGTTATGGCCATCCCATGTAACATTCATCCAATCTATATGCCCCATATAATGTTGGATCAATATAATATGTTATACAAAACTAAAAATATAGTAATAATAACTCTAATATAAACTAATAAAAAACATTCATAAATCTTTATACACTGATAAATAACATTATAAAAATGAAAATCATAACAATTATTAGAAGAGGAGGAAAGTGAGGAATTTTTTTTGGCATCATTTCTAGTTGAATGTTATAAACCCACATTATCAATGATGAGTTATATGATACCAAGCATATAAACATCTATAACAAGGAATACAAGAAACAATTAAGATACACATCTATTGGTTCTTAAAATATCCTAACTTTATATATATATATATATATATATATATATATATATATATATATATAT
>ML783594.1:130400-176370 GCA_009831015.1 Picea engelmannii
TCCCACTTTTTAAATATAAGGCTAGTGAGAGCTTTAGAGTACACTTGCTTATGGTATCTCGATGTTCATAGTTTAAGGATACATTTGTGACAATGGTGATTTTATTGCTAATATTATAATATCATAGAATGTTCATTTAATAAGTTGAGAAATAATGTGAAGAGCTCCTCCACATAGTGTGCTTCAATACTCAAGTACATAAAGGTCGGGAAGACATTATATATAGAGAGGTATTTATGTTGTAGAAACAATTTCAAGAAGCACAAATTTTAGGCATATTTGACTTATCAAGGGGTATTGTCGAGTACTATCAGTGAGAGAATTTTTTGGTATTTTTGCACATAAGGAGGGGGAAGGTAAAACAACGAGCATATTCACATCACAACCAATCAACTGTTATGTTAGTAGGAGGCACCACTCCTTTGTGGCTGCCCCCATTAGCATAAGGATCATGGTATATTGGAGCATATATATCATTATGAGCCACATCTCTTAAAAATGTGAGATTAATTTTTTGTACAGAGAAGTATTTACGTTATAATAATAATTTCAAAACATATAGATTTTAGACATATCCAACTTAGCAAGGGACATTTTTTAAATAAAACATATGAAAGGATCTGGGAATGCTTCTCTGGATACACTGCATGGGGAAAACCCCTCAGTACCCCCGAGTACTTCCCTTCATTTCGATGATGCTACCCAGACTAAACCTTAGAGAATCTTTAGGGCATGAGGACGATCAACAATAGGGCTCAAAGCCATTATAACAATATACTCATTATGAGCTCAACGTGTCACTTGTGAGAATTGAGCCTATGTAGGAAAGATACCAATCATTCCTCCCAACCATCCAAGCTAAACCCAATTGACGAACTTAAAAAATTACATATGATAAATGATACATGTTTTCCAAATATCGAGTATTTAGTATTTAATGATTATTTAAGTTATGAAAGCTCCATGTTTTCCAAATATCTAAAAATTTAATGATTATTTAAATAGTGAAATATAATTTAGAATTATTTTATATATATATATATATATATATATGAAAGTGAATGGACTTTGGAATAATAACTTTATATGGTGCTTCTTTTGGAGATTTATTTGTGTATGAGTTTTTGAAACATTTCACTTTTTGAGTGAATACTTCATCCATCATCAGGAACTAAAACAATTCTAAAAATGATAAAATAAAGTATGCGGGGTGAAGATTAAATAAGATGATATATAATTGTTGGAGAAAAAGGTTGAAAGGAATTAAAATTAATGATTAAAAAAAAGAAATATGAAGAGTGAGAAACCCATTGATGAAAAAAATAAATTAAAATGTGATATGAATGATAAGGAATTAAAAGATATGAATTTATAGAAATGTGATGAAGAGATTAAAAATTTTGAGTAATAAAAAGGATGAAAACTAGTCGTTTGAGTAATAACTTTATTTTATGTTTAGTATACGATATTATAAAGTACATAACTATGTGTGGCTATTTATGTGATATACTTTATAATGATATATTTACTATTTATCTATTATTTTAAACCAATAACATTACTATGTATGTAATGTCATTTATCTATTATTTTAAACCAATAGCATTACTATGTATGTAATGTCATTTATCTATTATTTTAAACCAATAGCATTACTATGTATGTAATGTCACATTGAGTTAAACCATACGATTGAAACATATTTTAACTTGTTAGTGAGTTTATTTAAGTGATTTGAAATTTGAATCTATTATATTTAATAAATAACAACTAAATTGATGTAGTATGGATACAAAATGTTTATGGTTTTATTAGTCTTTGCCAAAGTAGGACTATAGCAATGAGTTTGCTATTGATTTGATATTAATTTTGCTTTTATTTTAAATTTGTATATGAAATGTAATGTGTAACTTAATAAAACAAATATATATTTTTTGATATAATAAACATATTTATTTTTCTCATCTTTCATTGGTTAATATATTTCAAGTCTTATTGCAACTTTCACGTATTTCAATGTTTTAAATTAATTACACGTGATGCTAATTAAGGGTCATCCATCTGTACAGTGTAATATGGTAAAATTCAATTTAATTCATTTAAGGTAATTAAAATTCAAAAGCCAACTTTTCCGAACTCCAAGTTAAAAAGCAGGTTCTGTCAAACAAATTTATCATTGTTTTTGTCATGCGCGCCGCTCGCTTGACCTTTTTCATAGGGCTGTCCCGTGTCTGAATCAAGGTCCCATCACTACCAACATGTGTGCTATTGTCATATATATAATATATATCAGTTAGAATATATGTATATATACTTGATTGTGTATACAATGGTGTTACGTGAAATCACAATGACAGATGGACATGGTGGTGTGTCAATGTCCGCCCCGTGAATGCCTTCTCTCTTCAACATTCCAAATTCCAATCTAGTTTTTGAAATGTGTATTGGTTCCTTACAATCTACGTTATTATTATTATATTCATGTATAAATAGCCAATTAGACAGATATTCTATATGATGGGTAATTATTATCATACTAGTCAAGACATAGCTTGGTGGGTTGGTTGAATTAAATGTGAGTGTGGAGAAAATTGTGATATGCAGTTACTAAAATATAAATACTAATAAATATATAACCATGGTCGAATGTTGTAAATATAACCATGAGGTATTGTTACTAGCTTAGATCCTTTTTATACTTAAAGCTAGATCCTTTAGAAGGGTCAAATACTTGGGAAATAGATTTTACTTTAGAAGGCATATTATACTAGGAACATGGGAAACCTATATTGTACTTATTGATTACGTGTATAATGCTATGCAATTGTACAATAATGAAGAACAAGAAAATATATTTGCATAGTAAATTATACAATGAAAAATGTACAAGAAATATTTACAATCTTTTGCAAACTACAGTTCAATCAAGACAAAAATATTAAAAAAAAAGTGTGAGATATTACCATTGGCATAGTGCATTATACAATGCAAAATGTGTAAGACATACTTTGAATGCAAAGCTCTGACCAACCACAAAATTTGTTGAATAGTTCGGGCCAAGTTCATGGAACAATCGAATGGGGGGACAAAGTTTGGGATGCAGATTCGACCGAATCTTCTCTTGGTGTTGGTGTCTACAACCATCATTGCCACCCTCCTTTTCATATTCTTTCAACACTTCAAAGACATGAGAAGAACAGAACAACTTCGTAATTCCCTCTGGATGTGGTTTGTAAAGCGAGTTGCCATTATTACGGTGTTAATGGAAATATTAGTTTGCCTTTTGTTCTAGTACAATTGGTTGTTGTTCTCCACTGACCACTAGATCTTCCTGACGTGATAGTTTTCCTGCAAAGGATTGCATTAATTAGGAAAGCTCCAATAAACCGTAGATGCATAATAATAAGATGAACTGTATATGTTTTTAATTGTTGTATTTAGTTAAAAATATTGATATGCTTCATCTTTTTCAATTATTATAAATATAACTAATAATAATTTTTTTTTTACCATTTTTTATTTAATTCAAAAACCTTATTATAGTTTTAAATCATTATTATTATCAATTTTCAAACCTGCCAAAGGCAGAGACTATGCTGCCTTGCAACTCTTGTTTATTTATCAATTTTCAAACCTGCCAAAGGCAGAGACTACGCTGCCTTGCAACTCTTGTTTATTTCACTTTGAATATAGGGTAATTACAAAGAAGTTGGTTGAATAATGAAATACAAGTATATAACGTTGGTATTTCAGAGTTTACATTATATTTGAAAGATATTTTTGGTATTTTTCTATCTAAGGATGTTTTGCACTTGCAGGTTCCATTGTTTTAGATGGATTTACTGAGAGACATCTCATTTTCTAAAAATCTTATAACATTTTAGACTTTTAATCTTATTTGGCTATTGATATGTAATATGTTAACTGATGATATATTTTGATTATAACTTACTTAGATATTAAAATTTTTGGGACAACTTATGAAAAAGATACTAGTAGTGGGCCTCTAGGCCATATAAAACTAGTCATACATTGTATGTGCACCAACACCTAAGAATTGTATTTTTAGTTCGTCTTGAATACAAAGTACATTTTTTTTCTTGGAAAAAAAAGATTATGAAGAACGAAAAATCTTCATAGATATTTTTGGTCAATTTTTCTTCTTTTTGTCAAATCTTACGATCCAACAAGTCAAAGTTCTAATCAATTTGGAACTTTGATAGTTTTCCAAGCATCTAGATCAGTTTAAAATGGGTTAAAACCCTAAATAAAATTTTAGGATACATAAAACTTGGAACATGTGAAATTCAAATCACCCCTAAAAATTTGGCTAGATTCAACTTTAATAATATTAACAAGTGAAATTAGCAACAAAGGTGCTTATACCGGCCTTTTAAAAATGTTTTGATGTAATAGTTGTATGTATCCCAACATTAAGTTAAAGTACTTATACAACATTTGAAATTTGTAACAATGTATTATTTGTACATCTACCCTAAAAGCAAAAAGCAAAAAAGAAGTGAAAGTGACTACACCGTGTGTTAAAAAATTGAAGTAAAGTTTCAAGTTTTAAATGTTTCATAATTACATGTTCAATAAATAGTAATCCAAATGATAACTATTTTTTTTTTTTTTAACCATAACTTATATTCCAAGCTAATTTTAAGGTAACTACATACTTTGTTTTACTTAACTATTACTTAACATTACAATTATGTAATTTGTATTATAAGATAATTTCAAGGATAACTTCATCTTCTATTTTCTTAATTGTTACTAGACATTATAATTATATATTTTTATTCAAATGTGATTCAAAACCATCATTTTATATTCATATATTTTAAGTAGTTATTCATATAAATTGAAAATGTATTAAGATTTTTCATTAAAATAATATTTTTGAATCACAAAAATTTGTGTATAATGAAAATTGTTAAATTTATTATATACTAAAAAAACTAAACATAATCATTGGTATTTTTAAAATTAAATACATATTTATTTATATAATAAAATTTGCATTAAAAATTAATCAATTAATTATTCATGGAAAAACTTAATCAATTAATTATTCATGGAAAAACTTAATCCTAATCAAAAATAAAATTTGCATTAAAAATTAATCAATTAATTATTCATGGAAAAACTTAATCCTAATCAAATGAAAAAGATTAATCCTTTTTACATGACAAAAATAATGTAAAAAATTAATTTCATAAAATTTTGTTGTTCTCTATATATCCTTCTTCAAATTAATTTTGTGCATAATTATCAACATTTGTTAAATTAATTATATATGCAACCTTCTTCCATAGAGAGTGGTTCCTTTGATAATCGATCAACTACCTGATTATATGTTTTGTATATATGCTGGGCTTTGATTTGTTGGAACTGCTTGCTCAGTGCTCTAATCTTGTTCATCGAGGACTGCAATGATATCACTTGAAGATTACTATCATTAGTATACCAATCAATAATAATCTTAGAATCACCCATCAAAAGTAACCTTGGTACCTGTTTAAGAAATGAAAAATATAATATTAACCAAAGTGCCAACATCTCTCCTTTTGCATTTGTTCCTTTCCTACAATTCATTTTTAGTTTATAGGTGCCCAATAAAGGACATTTCAGTATGGCCCCATCCCCACATTTCATTCCTCTTTCCTGTGATGCCCCATCAAAAAAACCTATTGCCCCACCCCAATAAAAAACTGGTTGTCTATCAATTCTTTTGTGAGAAGTGTCCAGTGTTAATTTTTGTTCCCCTAGATCCTGTAGTATGTAATTGCACACTCCAATAAGGTTTAGTGCCTTATCTTCAAAAATCAACAAATTCCTATGCTTCCAGACCTCCCAGCTGATGAAACATGGAATTTCATTCCAGTTTTCCTTTATTTTTGTCCAATTATGTAAACTGTTTTCAAATTGTCCTCCTTGCCATTTATTAACCAGCTTAAGTTACTTAGATAAAATATACCAAATATTTTTTATGAACCTACATTCCCCAAATAAATGTAGCAAAGTTTCTTCACTTTCCTTGCAGAGCACACATAAACTAGGACCCTGAAAGCCCCTTTTTGTCAGGTTATCCCAAGTCAATATTCTCTCTTCCAACAATAGCCAGCTAAACAATTTTACTTTTAATGGTAATTTCCACTCCCACATCTCAGAATACCAGAATTTTGACTCTTCTCCCCTCCCCTCCAACATTTGAACTTTGTATGCTAATTTTTCATTAACCCGTCCTTCTTTGGTATCCCAAGACCACAGTAAACTATCTTTTTCATCTGTAAGTTCAATTCCTGCATTTACCAACCCATTTGTATATTTTATCCATTCATCTTTTAGAGATCCTACCAGTTCTAAAGTATCAACATTTTTCCACCTCGTATAAAAAATTCCTTCCTGTATATTTGACCCTACATGTGCAAGACAGGTGATCCCTTGTTATTTTAACCTTAAAAGAATGTCCTCTAATAATTTATAGTATGATTTGGACCCAACCATAGGGTCATCTCCAATCTTGATATCATTCCCATTTCCTAGCTTCCAGACCAACCAATCAATGATTATATTCACCGAAGAGGTAAGAGCTCTCCAAAAATTTGAAGTTCCATTCCACTTATTTCTCCCCTGCCTAAACCAACTCTCCACAGTTTTTATTTTGAGATATTTTTGCAGTATCACCTCATGCCAAAGGCCAGGCAACATAAGGCATCTCCATAAGCTTTTTTCCGCCAACGCTTGTCCAAATTTAAATATATTTTTAATACCCCATCCACCATCCTTTTTGGGTTTCACAATCTTTTTCCAATGTGTAAGGTGCATACCTTCCTTTTATTTTTCACCAGACCACATGAAGCTGAACATTCTTCTTCTAATACTGTTTAGTACTCTTTTGGGAATTTTTGCCAAAGATAGCCAATATACCGAAATGATTTCTAGTACTGCTTTTACTAGGATTACTTGACCACCCAAGGTAAGTCACCTATGACTCCAACTCCGGATTCTCTTTTCAATTTTTTTCTATAACCACAACCAATCCATTCTAGTGTAACAATTTAGTTTTATGTAAAACCCAATATACTTGAACTTTGTATATAAAGGCTTCAATTCATATGGCATTAATTCCTTCAGCAAAGTAAGTTCTGCAACATCCCACCCAACTTCTATGAAAGTTGATTTTTGAGGGCTGAAATCCATCCCTGTTGCCTTGCAAAAAAGTTCCAATACCTCATTATAATTTTCCCATTCACCCATGCATCCAATCCCAAACATAATTACATCATCTACAAACATTAGATGTGTAATCTTTAGCCCTCTAGCCACAGGAACCCCCTCAATTTTCTTATCTTTTACCCTTTCCTGTATTAATCTGCTCAACCCTTCAATAACAAGCAAAAAGAGTAGCGGGGATAAAGGGAATCCTTGCCTTAATCCCCTTGAAGATTTGAAGAATCTAGTAGGTTTTCCATTAATCAAAACAACAAAGTTTTTTGAAGTCACACAACCCATGATCCAATCCGTTGCTGCTAGACCTAATCCAACCTGTAGTAAAACAAGTCTAAGAAAACCCCAATCCACCCTATCATATGCTTTGACTAAATCCAGTTTTAGATCTAGGGCTTTAAATTTCTTCACCTTTATACTATGAATTACTTCCTGAACCACTCCAATTGCATCTGCTATTTGTCTACCTTCTAAAAAACCAAATTATTCTTTTGAGATACCGAAGGACAGAAAAGTTTTTAATCTGGTAGCAATTATTTTTGTAATAATCTTATAAATAAGGTTACACAAAGCTATGGGCCTAAATCCTCCAAATGAATCATGTTTTTTACTTTTAGGAATTAGTGCAATAAACATAACATTTAATGCTCCCGTCACTTTCCCAAGCCTTCTTGATTCTTCCACTGCCTGCAATAACTCATTTCCCATAAGATCAAAAAAAGCCAAAAATAACTCAACAGTCCAGCCATCTGGCTTAGGAATTTTTGGGTTCTTAAATCCTTTTAAGGTTTTCAGAATCTCACCTAATGAGACTGGCTCATTTATATTGTTTCCCTCTTCCTCAGAAAACATCCTCCGAAAGTTTCTCAAAACTGCAAGCTGTTCTGTAATAGCCAAGTTATCCTGTGCTTTAAACAAGTTATGGAAATAATCAACAACTTCTTTTTGTAGATCCGAACTATTTGAAATAATAGTTCCATCTTCCTTAGTGAGATCCCAAATAGTATTGATTTGTTTCCTAGCTCTTGCATAAGCATGGAAAATTTTTGTGTTTCTGTCGCCTGCTACCAACCAATTTACTCTACTTTTCTGTCTCCAAGTCTCCTCTTCTTGCTTTACTAGTATCCTTTTTCTCTTCTCTTTAACTAGTATCGATTTCTTAACCTCTTCCTCCACAAATCCTCCAGGAAATGTTGAGTATAACTCTTCCAATTCCGTTTCCAGCTGCACTAACTCATGCTTACCTTCAGCCTTTTTCTTTCTTTCCCAAACAATTACCAAACACTTCAACCTTTTTAGCTTCTTTACTAAAGATTCCATAGGTGGCAGGACTTCTGTCCCCAACAAATCTACCCAACTGTTTTGAACAAGACTAACAAAATCTTGATCATCCAACCATACTGCATTAAATTTAAAAGGATATATGACAAAGTCGCTCTCACTTTCCAACTGTAGCAATACTGACATGTGATCCAAAATATTATCATTGCAAATCCAAGATCGGTATCTAATTCCTGAAGAGACAAGTTTCTCAGAAATCAAGAACCGATCTAGTCTTTTTGCAATGAAGTCAAGGCCTTTCCTCCCATTCCTCCAAGTAGGAAGATTTTTTACTGGCTCAACATCTACTAAGCCTCCATCTTGTATCAACTGGATGAAATAGTGTTGCAAAGGATCCACCCTTGCGACCTCACCCCAAACCTCCCTACTAGAGACTGTAAAGTTAAGGTCACCCCCCATAATTAAATTTTCCTCATCAAACAATCCGGTCCTTTTTAGTTCTTCCCAATAGACCACTCTATCAACATACGACCCGTAGCAATTTATCAACTTCACCTTTAAATTAATGTCTTTAACTACTCCTTCCAGTAAGATCCCTACTGGCGTCAAGAACACATCAAATTCAGTCTTGCAGGGATTCCAAGCTGTGAGAAACCCTCCCGAAAGACCCATAGAATCCATGCCACAAAAATTCCAATTAGGGAGTAGTTTGTTAAAAACTTCCCTTGCTTTTGTAGCTCCTACCATAGTTTCTTGAATGAAAATCACACCTGTTTTGTTTTTCTCAATAAATATGTTGAGGGCTAATGACTTTATGGTGCCCCCCA
The DNA here is from genome assembly GCA_009831015.1 of Picea engelmannii. NCBI lineage: Eukaryota > Viridiplantae > Streptophyta > Pinopsida > Pinales > Pinaceae > Picea > Picea engelmannii. The sequence continues at coordinate 139,742 of ML783594.1, forward strand.
TTCCCCTCACGTTCAAAGATGCCACGATCATCTTTCTGAAATAACAAGCAAGCAATAACAACTAGTTTCTGAAATATTAATAGTAACTAATACTTGCCTTGTGCTCGAAGGAATTTTTGTTAATTATATCCTCTAAGGGAGCACCATATTCTCGAAAAATTTAGTCTCCATTTTGTATATGGCCCTCTTTTCGCCATTTTGTTCCCTTCTTAGCTTTAGAAATTGCTCGACTAAGACCTTCAACAACCAATAAAAACAAGTATGGAAACAAAGGGTAACCCTGCCTAAGCCCGAAGGATGGTTTGAAAAAATCCGAGCCTAAGCTATTAATTAAAACAACGAAAGATGCCAAGGTAACACATTCGATAATCCATTTGACCAGAGGCAGACCAAACCCAACATGCAACAAAAACAATCTAAGATATATCCATCAAACTCTATCATATGCTTTGGACAAATCAAGCTTAATTATTGTGTTAGACACCGAGTGTTTTTTATGGAATGTAGGCATTCATGAACTTTGTCGATAGCTCCATGGATGAGAAAGCTGCATTGTTCTAGGGAAATGACCTTTGACAACACTGTCTTGATTTTGACTGCTATTACTTTGGCTATAATTTTGTACAGGATTTTGTGTAACGATATTGGCCTAAACTCATCAAAGGTAGTTGGGAAGTCCACTTTGGGATTTAATGCACCGAAGGTGGAATTAAAACTTCCTAGCATTTTACCAGATAGGGAAATTTTCTCAACAACATGAAGTAAATCACCCCCCAAGACATAAAAAAAATCCATAAAGAACTCAACCATATGAACCATGACTCTTGTCTTTCTTGAAGGAACTAATGATAGCTAAGAGTTATTCTTTGGTCACAACACTATACAAAGCTCTGTTATCTTCTTTCTCAACAAGTCTTAGAAAAATATAAATCAATTCGGCTCCCTAAAGATTTCTTTGAAGTGTCCAACCCCCAAAGAAGCCAGATCTATGGAACCACATACTTTATTGCCTTCAATGCCATTCAATTCCCAAATTTTGTTAAATTTTTTCCTATAGTTTGCAAAATTATGAAAATTTTTGGTGTTTTGGTTCCATAAGGTTCAACTCTTAAGGATACATTCCTTTTTTTGGTCAATTGATATCTTGGATCGAAGGATTCCCAAAGAGCGAATTTTGTCCAAAGCATATTGAGGCAAAGAACCTCCCCTGTGCTCTTCATATAACACCTGCAATTCCTGTTCCACTTCCCTAAGAGATCGATCCTTGTGCTTTTTTGTCTCCCCCACCCAAAGGACCACTTTTTCTTCAACTAAACACGATGTTGCAACAATCTGTGCACAAACAGGCACATCTGAATCTGACTGATACTTTGTCCAGTTATCTTGCACTAAACTTTGAAAATACTCCTATTCAAACCAATAAGGATTGTATTTAAATGGAGCTACCGTTTTCTTTTCACCCTTACCCCTCTCAAGAAAGATAGGGTAATGGTAAGAGAAACACACCTTCCCAACCCACGTCCTGAAATTATCAATCCTATGTAGAACTACATGATGAGAAAGGAATTGATCAAGCCTTTTGGAGATCCCACTCGATCCACTTCTATTGTTGCTCAAAGTAGGGCAGATTTGGATAGGCTCGACATCTACCCAACCCACCAATTCAAATTTATTAAAAAATTAGTTAGCCGATATGTCTTCTCCGTAGATGGGCCCAATATTTCCTCCTTGTTTAGTGTGAGATTCAAGTCCCCCCCAATAATAAGATTACCAGTTCAAAGGCAATTTAAAGTAAACAATTTATCCCATAAGAGCTCCTTACCCTCGTAGGGACATATAGGTTGAGCAAGGATAGACTAATATCTAGATACTTGCTATTTACCTCAATATATAGCCCAGAGCATTAAAAAAAACAGTTAGTTAGAGTAATACTCTCCCAAAACCCAATGATCACCCCCCCCAAGAAACCCTCAAAGTCCAAACCATATAAATCCCATCTCATAAATAGTTTTTTTTTTTTCTTTTTTTTCAGTTCCATGATTATGGGGGCACATGGCCCCATCGTTTCCTAAATCATCACTACATCTAGTCTATCCAAATCCACTAGTCTCTTAAGGGATAATGTTTTGGCCCTCCCACCCAAGCCCCTTATATTGATTGGCATGATCTTCATGGGGGAACTACCTTCAAGGTAATTCTTTCTCCAAGAACCCCAGATATCAAACATTATCTACCTTAATTAATTTCCCTTGTGGTCTTTTCCTAGGCATGTTTGAGTGGGGATTCATGCCCTACTTTTGAAGGTCCCATTTCCCTTTGTTGATCAAAATGTAGACCTCCCAAGACTTGAGGCCCCTGAGATGGATTCCTGGAATGAAGGAGGTAGCGTTCCCTTCCAATAGAGGTCGTGGGAGAGCTAGTGGGAGAGGGTCTAAAGGAACCCTCAATTTGTAGAGTGAAGGGATCACAATATCTTGAGATACCAATAGTAAAAGAGTCCCTATCCTCCACCCTTAATGACCATCTTGATGAAATAACCCTCGAGGTTGATTGAGGGGAAGGGCTTGTACACTGAGAATGCATACTTGACATAGTCTTGTCTGAACTTGAAGCAAGAGATGGAGAAGGGTTTTAATTAACTTACCTGAGGCAGATGGAGGAGAAAAACCCTTGTGCCACAATGCTTCCAGCTTGCTCCATTGAGTTTTTTTAAACTCCAAGTCTCTAAAGGTGATTTTCGATTGTGACAAAACATCCTTTCGACTTTGTGAGCCCACGATCAATGGAATGGAAATATTTCCCATGAAGTGATCATTCACTGACTCCAACACAACTAACGCTTGATTAGATCGAATATCTTCAATTATTTCATTCCTCCCCAATGTAGGTGCAGCCGAAGAATCCTTCATAAAATGTGGATCCATGGGGGTTTGGCACATCTTCCAAATTTCCCTAAAATTCTTCAGAAAATTCAATTCATAGTCAGTCATTCCATACCCCACCTTATGAAAACAGTCACATCTAAATGGGATATTAACATAGTCCAAAACCCCGAGTATAAGGCGTATTCCCCACCACCAGGGCAATCAACTTGAATAGGCCTTGTCATGGATCCAAATCCACTGATATGTGCGCCACCGACCACATATTGAAGGCCTTGTAGCTATCATCCACAACGATGAAGGTCCTTATAGCCTACCTAATAGATTTCAACCTTGTATCTGACCAAAATTTTAAGGGTAGGTTTGGAAGTTTGATCCAGGTAGGAGAGATGGTCACAATTTCTTCCTGAGCGTCAAATTAGAGTGGGTGCCAAGGATTAATACACAACAAATGTCAATCATCCTAGTACCAACGGCTTGAGAGAACCCTCCACGCATCATCCCAAGTCTAGAAAATGAACCCTATCCACCCTCAGGGTAGAAAGTGGGTGACAGGGCCATAACCCAGAATGGGAGCCCACTCACTCTACATCCACACATTCAAGCTCAACATGGAGATCCTTTTACCTCTAAAATTTCCCATCACCATTCGACCTTTGAACTCTGCAATCCGGTTAACTTGTAAATCTTCCTTGATAACCAAAGAGACACCATCCCCTTTCTACTTCACCACCTTCTTCATCTTTCGACTGAGACTTCCACTAATCTGTTTGACCTCACCACCCTACAACTTGTACAAATCCAACCTACCTCCAATGAACCCTAAAACCTATATCTTGAGTTTGCAACCTTCTGATGATCCAAAATCATTGCAGTAAATGCTTAGGCTAAAAGTGGGTAGTGTATTACCATCTCCACCATGCACAAATAAATTTCCGCCAGGCTCCAAATCTGATTTGCATTCATAGACCTAATCCCTATCATGACAATTATCTACCAAGAGATTGATAGATCTCCAAGGAACGAAATGGTCAGTACGTCCAGCCCCAAGGTATCCTCTAGTGTGGTTATGTGGCACACCCAAAACCTTATTATTTGGGTACGAGTAATACCCTAGGTTTGTGCACACATGGGGTTAAATGAATATCATATCCTCCAAGATTGTGTCCTTGGAATAATCCACCATTTGCATGATGTCATCCATCCTCCTTGACTTTCAAACCCTAAGTTGTGCCACATGGCATCTAAATGACCCTTAGAGTAGAATCCTACGAAAACCCTCTAGATATAGCCCGTAGAAACCCTCAAACATTTCATCCCCTTCAAATCAATGCGAATTGTATCGCACAGTGTTGAAATTTCATTGTTTTCCTCTTACATGTGTTCTCAAGTGGATAACTACTCTATATGTGCCCAAAACCTAAAATTCAATGAAATCCATTAAAGTGCAATTCTCTTAGGCCCTCCAAACCTTTGTCCATAACTATAATGGATTCATTCCTTCAGTCGTAATTATATAATATTTATGCTTATATGATGGATCCTATTTACATTTTTTAGATTCCTTTTCTTCCCATGTATTTAGAATCACACAAAACTAAAATTGTGTTTAAAAAATTCTTTAATCTAGTTTGTCTATGTGATTTCAACTTGCATCCTATTTATATGTATGTTTAGCAGACTTTATACTTTTTTTTTTTTAATAAAAAAAAGTGTTTATTYGATGTTTAATAGGAGAACTCAGAATATACATGTTCATGTATTTTCAACACTTTCAAATCCATAGGTCTCTTTTTCCTTTAACCAAAAAGACCCAAGAGAATTGTCTAAGCTAATTATTACAATCATCGTTAGACATTTTTTGCRTTTTCCTATGCTAGATGGCACCTGAATACATTCAGACCTTGCTTAAGCATTTTCTTTTTAGAAAACATTTAAAAAAATCCAAATTAAGACATAAAAAACTAGCCTTTTCCTCAAATTCAATATAAATATTGAACAAATTTTGGAAGGATAACACGATCCTTAAATTCTTATTCAGTGAAATTTCCTTCCTACATTGATAGTGCTTCCTTTAATAATTTATCTACTTGTTCATTAAATTCTCTATATATATGAGAGATAAAATTATGAAAACTCCATCCTTACCTCTGAAATCATGTTCATGTTTGGGATTAGCACTAGATTTTCTATATAGGTTCTTCCATTTTCCTAATCCATTATTAGTTTTGAATACTCATTACTTGGAGACTTTAAATAGCTTTTTTCAACTTCACATTTAAGTAGTCACCATAAAGCATACAATTCAGCTCTGTTATTTTTCATGTGTCTTGGTGCATACTTGAAAGAAATGTAATGTGTTTCACTTAAATATAAAATGTCACCAGCTCCACATTTACATGGAGTTCCTTGACAAAGTTTGTAAAAATAAAACCCAAACCTTATTTTTGTTGATCTCTGGAGCCTTCAAAATTCTTGGAGATTTAACTTTTTTTTCCAGGTTTCCATGACTCTCCATAGGCATATAAGATTTGATGGAATACATATGTAGCAAGAATGTCTTTATTTTGGAATATCATATTGTTTCTAGCAAGCCAAAGCCCTTATAATACAAAACAGGGCAATGCCATATGTGTAGCTACTAACTTATCCTTGTACCAATTTTCAAAACGGAGTAAAATGGTTCCTCCTCTTCAATCATTTTCCCCATTTGATAGCTTTACTTCTTCACTCCATACCTCCCTATCATATGAACAATGCACAAATAAAAGGCTCATGGTTTCCTCGTCGTTTTTGCACATAATGCATCTTCTAGAGCCATGCCAATTTCTTTTCTAACAATTGTCCCAAGTTAGAATTTTGTTTGACAAAGACATCCACAGAAAAATCCTAGTATTGAGTGGATTGTTTAGTTTCCAAATATTGCCCCACCACCATTTTTTCTCCCCTTCAGCTTCCTCCTCCATTCTACTTGCATGCCCTAATTTAACTATGTATACCCGTGAACCTTTGGCCTTAGACCACTTCAATTCTTCCTCTTGATCATTGAGTTTTAGATCATGGTGTTTTAATGCAAGGATGAATCACTTCCATTCTTCAACACTTTCTCCCTACAAATTCAGATAATTTTCACTTTTCTAGTCTTATCTCCACTGAGTGGTTTGACCTAGACTCTTTGCATACACTAGAATAAAAATTCATTGATTATGAAGAGACTTTATCAGAGGGTATGAATGTCTATAATTCCTAGAACATCCAATCCATGGATCTTCATCAATCCTAATCTTGTTTCCTTTTCCCAGTTTCCATGCCAACCATTTTCCAACCAAAGGGAATGACTTTACCAAAGCTTTCTAGATTATTTAAGCTCCTAAAAAAGACTTACTCTCACTCCCTATATTCTCCTCCACCGATCGTAATCCTATATATTTTTCCATCATCGCTCTCCCCCATAGGCCCTCATTATGAACCAATCTCTGTAAACTCTTTACTGCCAATGCTTCACCAAAGATGTTTAAATTCTTAAGTCCCCATCCACCTACCTCTTTCTATCTTGTAATTTTGCTCTATTTCATCCATGGGATTCCCTCATTTTGTATCTTCCTAGTTCATATGAAGCTAAAGCATTTTCTTCTAATTTTTTTCAACATATGTTTTATAATGTGTGCTAAAGACAACTTGTAGGTAGGAATTCCTTCCAAGTCTAATTTAACTAGTGTTAGCCTACCTTCTTGAGACAACCATATGAAACACCAATGAGTCACTCTATCCTAAATTTTCCTGTACAACCCAGTCTAATCAGTGAATATATAGTCATTTGGTTTTAAATGAAAACCCAAATACTTGGTTCCCTTCTCAAAAGAGAGAGGTGAAAAGGTAATTATTTGTAAAAGTTGTCTTTCCATATCTTCCTCCATCCCATTGAAGATAATAGAAGATTTATGGACATTTACTTCCATCGCAGTTGCTTTGCAATACAAGTCTAAGATGTCCTTGCATTTTTTCATCTTTTGAACCAAATAACATTACATCATATACAAAACAAAGATGAGATAAATTGATTGATCCCACCACTTTTATCCCATTTATATACCCTTCTCCTTTTGAGGTTGAGATCAACATGATCAAACCTTATGTTACCAACAATAAAATAAAAAGGGACATTGGGCACCCTTAGCCAAGTCCTTTTGTTGCATTAAAGAGTCTAGAAGGAGATCCATTAATAGGAACTACAAAGCATATTTAAGGAAGGAATCACATGGTACAATTCACCACATGAACATTCATCCATATTTGAATCAATAGAAATCTTAAGTACAACCAAATCACCTTGTCATAGACCTTTGCCAAATCAATTTTCATTACCACTACTAGAATTTTTCCAACCTTTATTCAAATGCATAACCTCTTGAGATAAACCAATTGCATAATGAACTTGTCTATTGAAGAGGAAACCAAATTTCTCTTTTCATATAACCCCTAGTAGTAGGATCTTCAATCTATTTGCCAAAATCTTTGTTATAATATTATATATAGAGTTGCACAAATAAATTGATATGTAGTCATCAAAGTAGTTCATATCATTCTTTTTGGGATTATAATTGAATGTTGCATTTAAATCACCTAGGATCTTACTAGAAGTTCTAGACTCTTCAACTACTCTTAGCAATTCATCCTCCAACAGATTGTAGAAAACTATGTAAAATTCCAATGTCCACCTTTTAGGCCTGGGCTTTTAGCCTTCATGAGAGAGTTCAATACTCATTTGAGTTCCTTCTTGGAAATTTCTACTCCTAGTTCTTCATTATGATTCTCATCAATAAATCTTAGAAACAAAGAGACAAACCTTCAACACTTCCACTATATTTCCCCTAGTTGGCTTTTGAAACAAAGACTTGAAGTACTTTCTACCCTCTTCGGCTATTTTAGAGAAATATCTTTCCCTTGATCCCTCCGGTGTCCTTATTTCCCAGATAGTACTAATGTTTTTCTATGTTTAGCAAAATCCTGGAAAAAAGTAGTGTTTTCATCACCTTCTGCCAGCCAAATGGCCCTACTCTTTGACATCCATTATGCTTCCTCTTTTTCCAATAAACTATTTTTTATTCCTTCTAGTATTCTCGAGGTTTGATATTCTCCCTCAAAGAAAATTCCACCATCATTATTCCCAAACAAATGCTTATTTCATCCTCTACTTCCCTCAATGTTTTTTTCCTTTTCCTTTTTTCTTTCCCACTCAACTACTAATTTCTTCACATTTCTTAGATTCTCAACAAATTGGAACATTGCTAATTCTCTTGACCTATTTTCATATTTCCTACATTTTTGAACAACTAACTCTCTAAATTCTTTTTCATCTAACCAAGTATGATTCAATTTAAAGGGGGGTAGGGGTTTCTAAGCTTTTGTTTCAATATGGAGAAGGATATGAAGATGGTCTGAAGTCACCCAAGACCCCACCATGATTTCATTATGTCATATTCCTCTAGTTTTACTTTAGCAACCAAAAACCATCTAATATTTTTTAGATATACTCCCTCTTCTTGTATTTCTCCAAGTAGGGACTAGTTGAACATGCTCTACATTAATCAATTTAATTTCCTCAAATATATGGATAAAGTAATTCGTTGAAGGGTCTTGTTTGGTAGTTACCACCAAGACTTCTCCAAACTTCATTATCAAGTTGAGATCTCTCCCAATGATAATGTTTTCCCCTCTTAATCTACCTTGGAGGTTTTGGTTGTCCTAGAATCCCTTCATATCCCCATATGGTCGAGATATATTAATGACATTAAAGACTTTTCCCAATTCTCTTGATTTACATTCCAACTGAGTACCTGTAATCAAGATGAAATTTGATAAGGGATCATTGCTAGTATTCAACCCTGTAACTAGACCTCTTAAATGTCCTTATGCATCTAATAATAGAAATCCCAACCCCTTAAGAAAGAAGACAAAAAATTCTACTACTCTTTTACCATCACTCATTGTTTCTTGTATTTATATAATTTCGGGATTGTAAACCAAAAACAATCTTTTTAGGGCGAGCTTCTCATGGGAAACCTCGATCCCTCTCACATTCAAGGAAAGGATAATCATTTGGGTGCCTTATATGAAGGAATTCCAACTCTAGGACCCCTTTCATTGTCAATTGTTTACCTTTTTATCACTTCTTGTATACCTCTTTTTTTGTAATTGACATGTAGGTTTTTTGAAACACCGATGCAATCTAGTCGAAATAAATTGCCAAACCACCTTCTATGCCCCGTCCCTCATCTATTGAAACCTCTTTCCGAGGTCTTAGGCTATACCTTGAACTAATATTTCCCCTGAATGTTTTCTCCCCCTCACTCTTCAAGGACTAGTATAGGGATAAAGCTTTAAAATTGAATGAAACTAGAGGCATCATGGTCTTTGTCATACCAAGTTTGTGAATGTCTATTTGGGGACAAGACATTTGAGAGCTCCTTAAATATTCCATAGATATTCCCCTTAGAGTTTTTTCCTTAAATTATGCATTGATTTCTTTTTATCTTCCAAAAATGACACAAAGCAATTTTTAGGGCTCTCGCAATGCATGCCTCGATTTGCAGAAGCTTTAATGTTGGATTCTAGGGGAGGCACTTTTGAAATTTTTAGAGGGATTTGATCTTGTGAAGTTGAAACCATGGAATCATCACCAATTTTACTAGCAATGTCTCCTCCTGTCTTGAATTCCTTTAACCCTATTCCTCCATTCACTAACATGGGATTTTCTAATGGCCTTTCTTTTTTCTCCTTATATATAGGAACAACTTGGGGGATTTTTTCTATTCATGTCCTTCTTCCTCCAAATGTAATTTCTTTCTTTTTCTTGCAATGCTTTTAGAAATGTCCAATATCGTGACAAAATAGACATCGAAAAGACAATTTCTAATAATCCAAGCATTTGACATACTTCCATTTCCCCCATTCAATATTAATTTCTTCTAGCAATCCTCATGAAGGTCAATTCAACTAAAATTTTTGTAATACTCTTTTCCACTCGGTTCCATAAGTCTTCTTCAAATTTGATAAACTTTTCCAGACTATTACCCAAAATTTCTAGAATTTCTTTGCTCGAGAGTTCCTAGCTTGGGAGACCCAACATCAACACCCAAATTGCTTGTATATAAAGGAGCTTAGTTCTTGGACTGAACCTCAGACTCCATTATCTTAAGGATAGCATTGAAGGACCCCAATACCATCAGTTGCTTTGAATCTCAATTGCATCCTTTTCAGATCTAAACCCAAAGCATAGTCATGTAGGAAGAAAAATACGATATTTTGGAGTGTACCCTAGAACATTAAACTAGTTTTCCTCCAATCATGTCCTTAGGGACTCACCTTTAACTTGCTTGCCCATAAAATTACCAATGCGAGCATTTTCCATTAATGTTTTCATTGCTTTCATCCCTATTTATTTTCCTAGAACCAATTTAACTTTCTCTTTTCTCGGCCTTGTGCACCTCAACTTCAAGTTCTTCTTGACCACCATCCAATTAATCTATTTTCCCTTGCTTTCTATTAACCCTTCGCCCCTTAATTCTAACTCAGAAAATGATCCCAATCTTAAACATTGTTCTAAACCCCAACCTTCTTCAAACATTGAATTTTTAGGGTTGTTCTAAGGACTTTTGTAGATATCAAATCTTGGAATAAAACCCCCAATACCTCTCCTTTGAGTAGAGGTACAGTGTCTTCAATCGACCTCCCATCTACTCTTTCTTCTTCATTCATACCACCAATACCCACACCATTTATATCCTTTACTACGAGGTTGGAGAATGTGAGGAGTTGGCTTGCCCTTACATTTTTGACATGCCTTGAATTTACCTTGCTGTCCCTTTCCACTTGATATCCCTATCCTTTCTTATAAAGACTAGATTTCAAATCATTAACCCTGAGTCCTATGGACCTCTTAGGGTTATCCTCTTGGCTTAGGCCTAGAGCAAGTTCTTCATTAAAGGCCTTCATTACCTTCCATATCTCCTTAGATATTAATATTAACCTAGGTCATAACTCCTCACCCTCTCCATAATCCACTAGATCGATCTCCATTGCATCAAGACTAATCCCCATCTTAGCTTCCAAACACCATTTAGTTCTTAAACTTGTTATATGACTCTACACTCTAACTCTCTTACTCATATCCTCACCCTCTCCATAGTCCACTAGATCGATCTCCATTACCTCAAGACTAATCCCCATCTTAGCTTCCAACCACCATTTAGTTCTTAAATTTGTTATATGACTTTACACTCTTACTCTCTTACTCATATGGCCATTATCATTTGTATTCTCTTTCACCTACCCTTGTGCCTCTCCCTCTTACTCTCTTACTCATATGGCCATTATGATTTGTATTCTCTTTGACCTACCCTTATGCCTCTCATATGTACCTTGATGTTTCCTTTTTACAAATCGATCCTAACTATTTGTCTTTTGTCTTTCCATGGTGGTTAACCAAACAAACACACAAATGAATGGAAATCAAGATTTAGAGAAGTAGGATAAGAACTAAAATTTAAACCACATATAAGTTGATATGACTAGAAATAAAATTGTTACACTACATCCACCTCGAGGAGAGATATGCAGATCATAAGTTATCACCTTGACTATTGAACAATAATTAATGTTATGAGTTGAAACGCAAGCACATAAAAGATGAAAGGTTTAGTTTTTGGAATACATTTTCCATTGAAAATTATCAAAATTTCTAAAATGTAGAAGTAGTTGGAATATGTAATATATAAAAAAGTGGAAGTAATTGGAATATGTAATATATATAGTAGTGGTATAAATGTAGGTGTGTCTTAAAAAGGGAGAATTCTAAATGTTTTATGATTTGGATTTTTTTTGACAATCATGACTAGAATCCAATTATAAAAGAATTGACAGAATTGTAATTTTTCGTTGTCAAATTTACATTTTTTATTGCAAAAATGGTTTCAATGCCCTTAGAAACCCCTTAAACTATGCAATTTCGATAATTACTATCTATGATTCCAATGTTTCTTCTAAAATTTTAACTAGATTTTAAACAAAAAAAAATCCCAATCATAATGTTTGGACTATGCACTAAACCAACATAAAAAGAGAAAAATAGTTGGAATAAACACTGCATGGTAATACAAACCAATTTTTTTTTTTGTAAATAAGATTGTATAAAAAACCTGCCAAAATCAAAGATTACAAAACCATCACTTTGTTCTAGGCTGTAAACACTGAGCTGCCCCAAGGGGAAACCGACTCAGCCAGCCGAACAGTTCCATAGTTCAAGTCTTAAACTGTCAGTCATAATAAGTCTTAACAACAAAATATTACAACTTGACCTTTCTACTGACGTATAACAAAAAAGAAAAATTCAGCCCCCTAAGGGTGACCGTATTGATAGTAATTGACACATTCAGTGATTGACACACTCAGTAATTGAAACAATCATTAATTGACACAGATTATCACTATAGCGTCCATGAAGCAAAACAACAGTTATACGACCCTCCAACCGAGCAAAATAAAAGAGACACATGTGCATGTCAGGTGGTGGAGTTGTAGTGCGACCACACACACATGGAGGTGTCGCCGAGTGTCGGGTCCTCGAGAGGAGATGACTCCTCCTCGACTGGTGTCGTGTACTCCTGCTTGAATGGTGGTGCGTCCTCATCCTTGACTGGTGCAACGTTCTCCGAAGTCTCAAGTGGTGGAGCTAGTGCCAAGACTGGTGGCCCAACCTCTTCTACATGTGCTTCTCCTGCTGAGGGGTGGTGGGCATCCTACATTGCTGAAAACAATTGCATGAATTGCATTGCTTTCCCATCCAGAATCTCCAGGCGAAACTGTAGATCATCCAAGTCCCGTCGTAACTCAAATACCAGACCTTGCAGCAATGCAAGACTTTCTTGCAATTCAAATTTAGAGTCGGCGCGGGAGTGAGGCCGCTGATGTGAACCTTGGCTTGCTTCATGGCCATCACATTGAGAGTGAGCACTGAGTAGCAGGGCATGGGACGACTGGGGAGGCGAGTGGACTGAAGAATTGGGAGGAGCCACTGGAACTGACTGCGAAGCGGAGGCCAAATCTCCCAGGGGGCCTGGGTTAAATCCCATAGAAGTCGTCGAGAAATCAAACCACTCCAACCTACAAGAGAAAGGCGACGAGAGGGGCAGGAGGCTGTTGGGACTATGGCTCGACTGCGCCAGGGAGGAGGACAAGGAAGGCGATGAGGAGGAGGAGTTGTGGGCAGGTGCAATAAGGGGGCAGGTCTTCCCCCTCTGTCTCGGCATCTCTGAGACACAGTGAGGACGGAAACAATCAGGAGAGAACGATATCAGGCGTAGGAGCGACTGAGTAGAAGGCCGATATTTTGAGAAATCAACCGCAGGAGAATGGGGCGTCCAGTGAATCTGATGCAATTCATAGTAACTAAGTCGTTGGTTCCATTCATTAAACCAACACACACACATAGTAAAATCATAGCAATGGCGTTAGTCCATCGAGGGGACATGTAGCTAGAGCAGGGCGCATTGAGATAAATGGTGCCCTGTATCATGCAATGAGAAATTAATAGCATTAAGGTGGCAGGAGGGGGAGGCACGTGGCCATCACATGGATGACGCCACAATGGCTCTCTCCTAGATGCTCCTCTTGACAAGTGGCTCCCACTATCACCCCATCTGGGGGTAATACACACCATATTATTATGTTAAAAATAATTGTATTAAATTGATTGCTCATAATATTATTATACGTATAAATGGTCAAAACAAATATATAATTAGAGTGAAAAATGATCCAACGTTCATAATATTATTATTAGATATGTAAATGGTTCAAAAAAATATATGATTATGATGGAAAGCAACATGCTCGCCATGGAATGTAATAAATGGTGTCAACATAATAAATATATGTATTATGTACAACTTGAGTGGCCTAATAGTTAAGAACATGTGTTTCCTCCTTGGAGGTCATAGGTTCAAATCCAGAGGGGGGTAAGGTATGTACACCTCCATAGACTTTAGCAATCAAATCACTGCGAGGAGGGGTTCCCTTGTCCCACAAACAAGGGGCTCTCATACACCAATTTGGTGTCTCGCTTGACCGTAACCTTAAAAAAATTATTATTATTATTATTATGTTGAAAATAATAGTGTTAGATTGAGTATTTATAATATTGTTAAAAATATATAAATGGTTAAAATGAATACATGATTATGATGAAAAGCAGTGGAATGTTTTTTTTAAGTGTTTGGAATAGAATTTTGTTGTTTATAAAGAATTTGTATAAACATTTTGGTATAAGAATTTGTTAGATATGGATTCCATGGTGCTTGTAACTAAATAATGCATCAATTTATTTTGATATTGATGTGCGTACCAATGTGCCTAACATTAAGGTGTGCACTAGAGTAGCCTAATTTTATTTTGTGCACTAATGCACCTAATATTAATTTGTGCAACGATGTGCCTATGAAAAGTACACGCGTTGTTATAACACAACATATGCTTTCTTATGGTCACTATGCCAATGTGTTAATGTGTTACACCTTTGAAATGTATCGATGCATTGGTATGTATAATGCATAAAAAACCCAAGGGTTATCTCAACGAGTTGTTACTGATGTTATTCGACATTTGGCTAGTTTTGTGCTCGCTGATGCATGATTTGAATCCCCTTGGAATAGGCACACTAGTCTATGCCTACATATTTACTCGAGATGCCATCTACGAATGTGGGGAAGCATCCCTTTGATTTCATTGTTAGGTTTTCCTTTAAAAACAAATATATACTCATTGATCTACCAATATCTACAATACACCAACGCTTGTATATATTGTTGACCACATTTTTTATCAACATAAACTAATCATAAAATATTACAATTTTATGAAACTAATTTGAAATTGTTTTACATTATGCTTACCAATGCACCCTCTTTGCTCAAATTGGAGACCTACTTCAATATCTTATCACTCATTAATCTATCATCTTGTGTTTCCTCTCTGGATCTCTTAGCTAGCATGAAGCTAGACCTACACTTAGGACCGCCTATGAATCTTATGAAATATTATTATGTAGATATCTTGATAGTGGTTTTCTAATGATGAATCTATGCTACTGTGGATGATGGTTCACCTTAATTCTAGTCTTGATGTGGCTTTGACAACAAATTTGTGATGACCTATGGCTTTATGATGGGCTAGTGACAATTGTACATGCTTTTATACTTGGTTCCCTCGATCCCATTGAAGTTGAATGTTTCATTGGGTAAGCATTTTACATTGGCTCATATATGGTTGAAGTAATTATCACAAAGAAATCTATGTAGTAATGGAAAAATAAACCGAAGCTAAAATGTTGTCATGCATCCATCGCTCTAGTGAATGAAATATTTAAAGCATCTTAAACCTTTGATGTTCCTATAGTAGTGCCATTTCCATGAGCGTTAAAATTTATATCTTTAACTTGAAGTTGTTAATGAGCCCAAACCAAGGGGACATATATGGCTTATTGAAATCAATATGTGGAAGTACATGTATAAGGGAACACATGGATTCTTTGTGCTATTTTGGATGCAAAGTAAACATAAAAAGGATTCATAATATTTTGAATTTGTTATACACATGTAAATTCATCTTAAGTTTAAATCTATTATGTATTGAGTGGGATGAAATTCGCAGAGGTGCACACCTTTTTACAATCTAAAAAAAGTTTGCAGATCTAGGGATTTCATCCCTCTAGGTCCATGATAAATATAGAGTTAAGATGGATCTACGCAGGTATACTCATTAAAGCAGTGCTTTTGGCTCTTTTAATAAAGAAAAATCACTCCAAAAGAATTGGTTCTAAATGTTGTTTTATTTGAAACCTTATTTATCATTTATTCATTTACGAGGGAATTGAATTCACTTCATTTTCCCATTATTTATCTCTTTAAATTTGGGTCACAATCAAGTTTTGGCATAAAAGGAAAAAATGACATAAAATCAACTTCACAATACCTTTCATTAGAGACAAAGCATGTGTTTTATGCAATTACTACGTGCAAGTTTAAATCAATGCATCCATCCTCTAATTTACACGATTTCATAAGACTAAGTAGTTGAAAATAAGTAAACATCAATAAGGTTTTTGATGTAATATCAAAAAGTTTTTATACAATTATAATTAGACCAATGTAGATCCATCTTAACTCTGTATCTATTATTCATCGAGGGGGATCAAATCCCTTGAGGTCAAACATTTCCCCAAGTTTTGTACTCTAAAAAGAGGTTTGCACCTCCAAGGGTTTGATCCCTTCTAGCCCATGCTAGATATAGAATTAAGATGGATCTACACTAGTTCTATGTATGTATGTATATGTCATGTGTGAACTGCATTTTCAACACGAAAGAAATTACACATTTCCCTCATATTGAGCAACACACCATTGAAATGTTTAACCATAAGATTTTTTTACTTTCAATTGCTTTATGTGTATGTGTATGTGAACTCCATCTCGAGCTTCTAAGAATTTTTTTTTATTCATCGTATACATTGAAATATTTTATTCATGGCCCATATTGAAATATTTTTTTGTGATTAATATTTATTAAATGCCACATGTCGACTCCATATTAAACATTGAAGGAATTATGCATCTCCCTCATACAGCTAAGTAGAAAACATATATCCAACTAATAAAAAACTTTTTACTTTCAATTACTTTATATATATATATATATATATATAAAGTTGATATAAAATTAGTTTACTTAAGGTGGATATTGAAATATTTTATTTATGTCTGACATTGAAATTTTTTTGCTATTAATATTTTTTAAATGCCACTTGTCAACTCCATGTTGAGTATGGAAGGAATTACACATCTCCCTCATATTGAGTTGACATTGAAATATTTGATTGATGATCCATATTGAAATATTTTTTTTAATGCCAGGTGTCAACTTCATATTAAACATTGAATGAATTACACATCTCCCTCATTTTATGAACATGTATCGAATGAATAAGAATTTTCTTAACTTTCAATTACTTTATATCTCTCTATACAAAATTGATATAAAATTATTTTATTTAAGGTGGATATTGAAATATTTATTTGTAACGACATTAATTTTTTTTTAAAATCTCACATATCAATTCCACATTAAACACCTTTAAATGCAAAAATCTAATTAAGAAATCAAATAGTAATAACAAAATCCCATTACCTTTTTCAAAAAGTAAAATCCAAAACCACAATAACTCACAACATTTGCAGAAATGAAGATCCAAAACCAAAACAAGTGTTGCGTGGCAACTTAGTCCCTGCCAAGTAGATTTGGGAATGGAGATGATAGTTGGCAGCTTATAATTATTCATGGTGATGATTTTTGGAAAATGGGGAGAGTAGAGGAATATTGTTAAAAAAACAGAAATTAATAGTATGGTAAGTAAAGGGTAATTAGAATAGATGTTTAAAAAATATTAAAAAGTTATGTTTAATTGTTTTTTAGAAATGAAATGATAAAAAAATTGTAAATATTAAAAGGTATATTGAAATTACATTGAATAATAATTTAAGATATAACTTCTATCTTATTGTACAATTATTGAAAAAAAATATACTCATGAATAGATGGCAGGAATAAAGTAATTAGTATGAAATTGAATCTTCCCATAAAGTAATATGAAACACAACATATGAAGAAGATATCTGATAATATAATCTGATGTAAATAGCGGTTTAATGCGTTTTAATGGGAGATGTTCTCGAGTCCCCGAGGTGTAGACAGTCGGTGATGGAGTGTGTTGTTAAGGCACTCCGTGATGTTAAAGTCACCGGTTCAAAACTTATGGGGACAAAAAATCCATCCATGTTAAGGGTTGGTGTAGCTCAGGCCGGGTGCGATCCCTAGGTGATTTTGATGGCTTAGATGTCCCTGAGTTGCGGTTTCTTAGCCACATGTTAGTCCCACATGTCACGGACAAACTAATAAACAAAAAAAAAATGGGAGATTTTCTCGAGGTATTCACTTATTAATCAGTAATCAAAGCATAATTAATCTATATTTCCAATCCTTCCGAACTTGTGTGGTGATTTGTTACTAAGCAAAGCATAATTAATTTGCACTAGGAATGGTGCGAAGGTGGTAGGGATGGAAGGGAGCGATAAATGCTTTGAAACTTTTTGTGAACCCGGGTAGAGTGAAGCTTGTGAGTTCGAGTGCGAGGTGGAATTGAAGAGTAGGGAAGTTTTGGGTGCAAGATGTATATCACAAAATACGGGGAATGAGAGTTCGATAGCGCCAAGCCGAGAAACTGGGGCCATAAAATTGGCTAAGTATGGAAAGGAAGGGCGGTCCATCGGGCTCACCTAAATCACGGTTTAATGCGTGTTAATGGGAGATGTCCTCGAGGTTTTCGCTTATTAGTGCCAACTTTTTTTGAACACGTGTGTTGAGTTGTCACTAGTAAAAGCATAATCAATATGCATTGGGAAGGGCGCGAAGGCAGCGGGGATGGAAGGCAACGATAAATGATTTGAAACATTTTTGAACCCGAGTAGAGTGAAGCTTGTGAGCTGGAGGAATTGTATACCACAGAAGTTTTCGATGCAAGATGTACATCACAAAATTGTAGATGGCAGACGTTTTGGGTGCAAGATTTATAATAGCGCCAACCTGGGGATCGACGACCATAAAGTTGGCTAAGTATGGAATTGTAGATCACTGAAGTTTTGGGTGCAAGATGTATATCACGAAACACAGGGAAGGAAAGTTCGGTTACGCCAACCCGGGAATCGACGGCCATAGAACTGGCTAGGTATGAAAAGCAACAACGGTCGATCGAACTCCCGTAAATCACGGTTGAATGTGTTTCTTGATTATTAATGGCAATACGTGAACCTGTGTGCTGAGTTGTCGCTAGTAAAAACATAATGAATGTGCATTGGGAAGGATGGGAATGTGGCGGGGGTTGAAGAGAGCGATAAATGGTTTGAAATTTTTGTGAATCCGGGTATAGTGAAGGTTGCAGCCATAAAGTTGGCTAAGTATGGAATTGTAGATCACGAAAGTTTAGGGTGCAAGATGTATATCACGAAACACGGGGAATGAGAGTTCGGTTGCACCAACCCGGGAACTGACAACCATAGAATTGGCTAGGTATGAAAAGAAATGACAGTCGATGAAAATAGATGACAGTATAATGAATGTGCATTGGGAAGGGCGGAAATGTGGCAGGGATTGAAGAGAGTGATAAATGGTTTGAAACTTTTGTGAACCCGGGTATAGTGAATCTTGTGAGTTCCAGGAGTCCGAGGTCGAATTGTAAATCACGGAAGTGTTGGGTGCAAAATGTATATCACAGAAGTGTTCTGTGCAAGATGTATATCATGGAACATGGGGCATAAGAATTCGATAGCGCTAAGTTGGGACCCTGCGGTGAGATAAATGGCTAAGTGTTGAAAGGGACGTCGGTTGGTCAAGCTCATGATGTGACAATATAGATGGAGATGAGGATCTGGTAGTCGGCTAACCCGAGAACCCATGACCAATCCAGGAGCTCGAGAAAGTCAGGTTCAAGTTTAAAGGGATTTTGTTTATATTTATTTAAAATGTATTCATATTAATGTATCTTAATAGATTATTTGTGGTCCAAATGTAAAACATGTTCCAATTTGTGGAGGAATTGTAGACCATGAAAGTTTTGGGTGCAAGATGTATATCGCAGAATTGTAGATGACGAAATTTTTGGGTGCAAGATTTATAATAGCACCAACCCGGAGGTCGGTCGGAGTCTTGTAAATCGTTGTTGAATGCATTTTTTTGCTTATTAATGCCAATAAGGGAACCTGTGTGCTGAGTTGTCGCTAGTAAAAGCATAATGAATGTGCATTGGGAAGGACGGGAATGTGGCGGGGGTTGAAGAGAGCGATAAATGGTTTGAAATTTTTGTGAACCCGAGTATAATGAAGGTTGCGACGATAAAGTTGACTAAGTATGGAATCATAGATCACAAAAGTTTAGGGTGCAATATGTATATCACGGAACAAGGGGAATTAGATTTTGGTTGCTCCAACCCAGGAACCAACGGCCATAGAATTGGCTAGGTATGAAAAGAAATGACAGTCGGTCGGACTCCCGTAAATCGCAGTTGAATTCATTTTTTTATTATTAATGCCAATAAGCGAACCTGTGTGCTGAGTTATCACTAGTAAAAGCATAATGAATGTGCATTGGGAAGGGAAGAAATGTGGTGGGGATTTAAGAAAGTGATAAATGGTTTGAACCTTTTGTGAACCCGGGTATAGTGAATCTTGCGAGTTCCAGGAGTCCGGGGTTGAATTGTAAATCACATAAGTGTTGGGTGCAAAATGTATATCACGAAAGTGTTGTGTGTAATATGTATATCACAAAACAAGGGGCATAAAAATTTGATAGCACTAAGTCGGGACCCCGCGGTGAGATAATTGGCTAAGTGTTGAAAGGAACAACGGTCGGTCGAGCTCATGATGTGACGATATAGATGGATATGAGGATATGGCAGTCGGCTAACCCAGGAACCCGCGACCAATCCAAGAGCTTGAGAAAATCAGGTTCAAATTTAAATAGATTTTGTTTATATTTATTTAAAATGTATTCATATTAATGTATCTTAATAGATTATTTGTGGTCCAAATGTAAACCATGTTCCAATTTGTGGAGGAATTGTAGACCACGAAAGTTTTGGGTGCAAGATGTATATCGTGAAATTGTAGATGACGAAAGTTTTGGGTGCAAGATTTATAATAGTGCCAACCCGGAGGTCGGTCGAACTCCTGTAAATCATTGTTGAATGCGTTTTTTTCTTATTAATGCCAATAAGCGAACCCGTGTGCTGAGTTGTCGCTACTAAAATCATAATGAATGTGCATTGAGAAGGGAGGGAATGTGGCGGGGATTGAAGAGAGCGATAAATGTTTTGAAACTTTTGTGAACCCGGGTATAATGAAGCTTGTGAGTTCCAGGAGTCTGGGGTTGAATTGTAAATCACGGAAGTGTTGGGTTCAAAATGTATATCACGAAAGTGTTGGGTGCAAGATGTATATCACGGAACACGAGGCATAAGAATTCGATAACGCTAAGTCATGACCCAACGGTGAGATAATTGGCTAAGTGTTGAAAGGGACGGTGGTCGGTCGGGCTCATGATGTGAAAATATAGATGGAGATGAGGATCTGGCAGTCCGCTAACTGGGGAACCCGTGACCAATCCAGGAGCTCAAGAAAGTCAGGTTCAAGTTTAAAGGGATTTGTTTATATTTATTTAAAATGTATTCATATTAATGTATCTTAATAGATTATTTATGGTCCAAATGTAAACCATGTTCGAATTTGAAGGGTGTTTTGGGATCACAAATTTTTCTCAAACCCATAAGCAATAGAGAAAAAATATATGACTTAACATTTTGTATATGCAAGCATATTCTAAAATATAGGGAGCTGCAATATATGCACAATATAAAATAGGAACATGACCGCAACATGTACAGGGAAATGAGTTAATTTTAAAAAGAAATACAAAATTCAAATAACAACACCAAACATTGAAGATCACCATAGAACAACCTCAAATATTTATTTTTAGATAAAATGGGTTACAAAATACATTTGAGAATATTTCCCAAAATATCTGTCTTGGAATTTGTAAAAAAATACATAGTTCAATACATATTCTGTGAAATATAAATGCATTTTCCATAATGACTGGGATTGGGACTGTCGTGGAATACAAAGAAAATATGTACAAGAATGAAGTTTGTAGAAATAAGAAATTCGACGATGGAAAACAACAAGACCTAGCAAGAAGAAAGAGAAAATTGCCAGTCCTCGGTTAAAGCTTTGTTAGAGTAACTGGATGAAGACATCGACAAAGACATAAGAATGTGATCAGTATCAACTTACTATGATGGTGTCCCATGCCTTGTCATTTGCTCACTGATGTCCTTTTATGGCTTTCCTCGGTGGTCATGTGAACTGTGTGAAGTGTCCTTTGACCTTCAATGGTAATCTGGTCGAAAACCTTTTTGAACCACTCTTCGATGTAGCTCCTCATGGGTGCCACACTGATTTCATGCCGGATTTTTATATTGAAGAATTCACTTTCCCCTTAGATCAATAGAGAGGTTGTGCAATGCTTCTTGAATATATTGGTTTTTAATCGAAAAACCGACTAGCCAGTTTTTCATGTCATCTTCACCATATTCAAGAATGCCATATAAATTTTCAAATGATAGTCTTTTATATATATGAACTAGATCATCAAATGCTTTCCTAGTTAAAAACAATGAGTTGAATATCAATTTCGGGTCTTGGACTTCATTGGTGCTGCTAGCTAGATCTATCTCTGTTATCTTCTTGAATAATTTGTCTCTTCTAGATATGGCTTGGCTACATGCTTGAACAATACCATTCAGGTTTTTTACCTTTTCTTTCCAGCATGCGTTTAGTTGGTTTATTCGATCCAGAGAAGAGAGATCCTCCCGTCTTCTTATGAATTCCATCATACCAGTAACTTTAACACCAAATGGTAAAACTGCATCGAGGTAGAAACCTTGCTCGTTCTTGATATTTGCTTGTAGATACTCATGAAAATCACACACTCTTGATCCAAAAGAGACCATATTCTTTGACATCTCCCAAGATTCTGTTATTAATTCCATTCTTCTCTTTATATTCTTTTCCACATAGCCTCGGGCTGATGTGAGAAGGATTGTTGATCCTTTTAACTTTTCCGTAGGTGCAGTGGGCCCAATCATTGCCAAAGGAGTAGAAAACAGTGGAAGAGGCATTAGAGTTCCCTCCAATTCTTTGATTCACTCCTTTAACATGACATTTTTTCGTTTCAAGGCTGCTAATAGAGTTGTCTAGAGTGTCTCCAATTGCTCAGTGTATGTGGGATATCTGAGAAGGGCGCATGTTGTGTAGGTTGATCTCTAAACGATATTTCCCTTTCTTATTCTTTAAATCTCTCTTTTCAATAACCAATTTTTTGGATTCGTTGTAAAAAACAACGCTCTGAAATGAAAAAGACTCTTCTTCGTCCAATATATTAGTGCCAATTATTTCCATCTTAGGATTATGCGTAGCAGTTCTCTCTAGCTAGTCGTCGTCGAGGAACATTTTTTCAATGTCAATTTCTAGTTCCATATCTTTGAGGGAGAGATTGTGGATATCAATTTCTCCCCTCGGTTCCTCCTGTTCTTAGACTATTGTTTTCCATTTTTTGCTCGCGGGAAGTTTGTGAGAATTTTCAATTTTTCGGGAGAGAGGTTTCTTATCTCCTCCTCCGCCTGAAGAACTATGTGCGACGTTTTTTCTTGGGTAGGCCATTGGAGTACTGCTCCGAGATACTGTGGTCTTGGGTGTGGCGGTCGAGGATTGGGAACTTTTTTCACCCGGGCCTTTTCGTTTCTGCTTGTATGAATCATTGGTATTGGGTATTGTCTGAAGGTTTCTGATGTCAGGAGCAGGACTTCTTGAGGTGCTATCTTCGTCTACATTCAGGATAGTATCAATGAAAGAATTGTTGAAACTGACAACCAATAGTTTTTCTACAAAAATACCATCAAAGTCAAACCCTTTTACTTTTTCAACACATTTCAAATTGAAGTTGTGGAAGTGGCCTGCAAAACCATCAATCTTGTTCATATTCATGACCATGAAATCCCCGACTTTCCAAGGCAGAGAGATGAATTACCTTTTTCTTTTTTCATGGAAAAAATGCAACCAATAGATTTACTGCCTTGCTATTCCAACAAAAAACATTATACCAGATATGTGACATGGAAGGAAGCAAGGATTTTGTTTGGACCCAAAAATCCTTATAACATTATAGTTCTCCATTTCTTCTAGTGTGCCCTTCTTATCTAGGAACTTGGTCACTTGGTCAGACAACCGGGGAAAATACTTTCCAAATATCAATGCTTTAAAAACTGAAACAAAATCATTAAAGACTTCATAAAAATGTTGGGAAGCGTCATGTCTCCATAATATCTAGTACGAGAAGGTTACTGGGTCAAATTCACAGTTTACCTTCTTAGACATAGATAGTCTAGGGAATGGACAACAATTTTCCACCGCAAAAATTAAATAAGATGAAATAAAGAATTTCTTCTGCATTGTGTATTGCAATAACTGGGAAGAGATTTCAATGGAAATCAACTTGCGCCAATGGAAGATGGCTTATTCCTTGACCGTAAAATATAAAATATACAGAATCATCTGAGAGATGCTGGATGTACTTTGTTGTCCCATTATCCTCGTGAAAATCCATGCAATTTTCCGGAAAGGGTTTTTAAATGCACTAACCTGTAATCTGGCCATGTCCTGGGGAGCAGTCGCTGGGTTATCTAAGAACTTTGACAAGAGGTCCAATTCATTATCATGATTCTTTAAGAACTATCTGCAATTCTCGCCCTTGAAAATAGGCGTTGCGTTGGGAAGTATTAACATATTTCGAAATACTTGAGGCAATAGGGAGACTTGGGAATGGTTCCACAAATGGATAATCCACTGGTTCAGAATATAGTTTTCGGCACAGCACGTGACCAACTCCTTAAAGTCAAAAAATTCGGGGACACAACCTGCTCCTGCAATTCCAAATGTCGATATTACTTTCTTTTGGGCAGAAGGGGACGAGTAGTAGTCATAATCTCTTGACCACTGAAAACTCTGGTCCCAGCGCCCAAAAATATTCAGGGTATCTCCACAGAAATGTTGTTGAGCTGCAGCCATAAGGTGATGAGAACGTTCCTTTTCTCCTGATAGTATTTAAAATGAATGCTGGAGCATCATAATATAAAATCCCATAAACATTGGTTCAATGCTTTTTAATGGGATATGTCCTCAACCTTTTCTCCTATTAATGCCAATCTTTTCGATGTGTCTGGTGAGTTGTCACTAATAAAGGCATAATTAATGTGTATTGGGAAGCATGCGAAGGTGGCGGGGATGGATGAGAGCGAAAACTGCTTCGAAACTTTTGTGAACCTAGGATCCCGGGAACCCATGAATCTATGACAACAAGAGGTGAAGAATCGACTAAGTATGGAAAGGTGGGGTACAATGCCTTCAAAAAGTTAAAGTAAATAATTTTTTTTCGAGCTCAAGATCCACCCCCAAAAATAAAATAAAATCAGATGCCATAATATTGACCTTTGTCAATTTGATAATAGGGAGGTTTAGTTGATGGATCCAAATATGGCTCACTTCAGGCGACTCGGGTGCACGTGGGGTGCCTGTGATAAAAGCTAATGTTTTGATGAATATTTGTTTATATTGCTACATGTGGCAGTAATTGTGTGATAGTATTTAGAATGAACACTGGAGGATGGTAATATAATCTCCTGTAAATCTTTGTTTAATTAATTTTAATGGGAGATGTCGTCCAAATTTTCTCTCATTAATGCCAATATTTTCGAAGCTAATTAACGCGTAATCAATTTTCATTGGGAAAGTGTATGAAGATGGCAGGGAAATCGAGTAAGTATGAAAAGGCGGGGCGGTCAGATAGACACAAACATACTCATCATAGGTAGAGTGAATCTTGCAAGTTCGAGGAGTCTGGGGTCGAATTGTAGATAATGAAAGTTTTGGGTGCAAGATGTATATCACGGAACATGTGGCATGAGAGTTCGATAACGCGAATTCGGGAATTGGCGGTCAGAAACATTAACTATGGGAAAAACATTTTCAGCTATGTAATATACCTGGACCTCGACAAAATCAGGTTCAAGTAGAAGATAATTTGTTTATATTTACTTAAACACCGTTCATATTATTTTATTTTATTAGTATTTTTTGTGGCCCAAATGCAAACTATGTTCAAATTTGAAGGGTGGATCAACATTTTCATATGGAAGCATACTCTGAAATATGCGAAGATGTAATATATGCACACTACTAAAGAGGGGCATAATGTCAACATCTTTGTAGATGACAATGGGCTAGCACAATATTGCATTCTTGCTATGATGATGCCTTAAAAAAACTAAAATAACCAACATTTTTTTGCGAATTCAACATTCACAGAAAGAAACTAATCAGATTCCATAATATTCTCCCATTAATGCATTTTAATGGGATATGTCCTCGAGCTTTCCGCTTATTAATGCCAATCTTTTCGAACATATGTGGTGAGATGTCACTAGTAAAAGCATAATTGATGTGCATTGGGAAGGGGCGAAGGTGGCGGGGATGGAGGGGAGCGAAAAATTATTTGATACTTTTGTGAACCTGGGAGTCCATAAAACCATGAAACTTTGAAGAAATGACTAAGTATGGAAAGGCGAGGCGGTCAGACAGAGTCATCGTAGGTAGAGTGAGGCTTGCGAATTCGAGTAGTCCGCGGTCGAATTGTAGATCACCCAAGATTTGGGTGCAAGATGTATACTCCGAACACGGGGCATGAGAGTTCGATAACGCCTACCCGAGAACACGCGACCATAAAATTGGCTAAGTAAATAAACAAACGACGGTCAGTCGGACTCGTGATGTCAAGATATAGATGGATATAGAATTTGTGAGTCCGCCACCCGGGAACGCGCGAGCATAGAAATGCGACTAAGTATAGAAGAGGAAAAAGAAAGGGAGAAAAGAACTTTATGCCTCACACAAGAACACTTTGTCTGATAATTATCAAGCGATAGAAACATGTCAACTATGGGGCATGAGAGTTCGATAGGGCCTAGCGGGAAACCAACAGGCATAAAATTGGCTAAGTATGGAAATGAACATCGGTCGGTCGGACTCGTGATGTGAATATATAGATGGATATATAATTTCTGAGTCCACAACCTCGCGAATCCATGAGCATAGAAATGCGACTAGGTATAGAAGCAGAAACATATAATAGAGGGGAAGAAAAAAAGGGAAAAACTAGCAAGTATAGAAGAGGAAAAAGAAAGGGAGCAAATAATTTTATGCATCACACAACAACACTTGGTCTTAAGTATGGAAAGACGAGGCGGTCAGATTGAGTTATCATAGGCAGAGTGAGGCTTGCGAGTTCGAGTAGTCCGGGGTCGAATTGTAGATCACTGAAGTTTTGGGTGCAAGATGTATACCCGAACACGGGGCATGGGAGTTCTATAGTGCCTACGCGGGAACCCGCGGCCATAAAATTGGCTAAGTCGGAAACGAACGATGGTCAATCGGATGCGTGATGTGAAGATATAAATGGATATAGAATTTCTCACTTCGCCACCCCGGGAACCTGCGAGCATAAATATGCAACTAATTATAGAACCAAAAATGGATAATAGAGGGAAATAAGAAAAGGAAAGAACGGGTAAGTATAGAAGAGGAAAAATAAAGGGAGAAAAGAACTGTATGCTTCACACAACAACACTTAGTCTGATAATTATCAAGAGATAGAAACACATCAACTATGGGAAAAACATTTTGAGCCATGGAATATAGCTGGAGCTCAACAAACCCCGGTTCAAGATAAAAGAGATGTTGTTTATATCTATCTCAACAAGAAATAGACAAAATATATGACTTGGCACACTTATATTCAAGCATTCAGATGGAGTCATCGTAGGTAGAGTGAGGCTTGGGAGTTCGAGGAGTCCAGGGTCGAATTGTAGATCACCAAAGTTTTGGGTGCAAGATGTAAACCCTGAACACATGGCATGAGAGTTTGATGGCGCTTATGCAGGAACCAACGACCATAAAATTGGCTAAGTATGAAAATGAACGACGGTCGGTCGGAATCATGAAGTGAAGATATAGATGGACATAGAATTTCTCACTCCTCCATCTCAGGAACCCGAGAGCATAGATATGAGACTAAGTATAGAACCATAAACGAATAATAGAGGAAAATAATAAAAGGGAAAACGAGTAAGTATAGAAGAGGAAAAAGAAAGGGAGCAAAGAACTGTATGCCTCACACAACAACACTTAGTCTGATAATTATCAAGTGATAGAAACACATCAACTATGGGAAAAACATTCTCAACCATGGAA
The DNA here is from genome assembly GCA_009831015.1 of Picea engelmannii. NCBI lineage: Eukaryota > Viridiplantae > Streptophyta > Pinopsida > Pinales > Pinaceae > Picea > Picea engelmannii. The sequence goes on from ML783594.1 coordinate 167,646, forward strand.
TATAGCTAGAGCTCAATAGACCCTGGTTCAAGTTAAAAGATATGTTGTTTATATCTATTTCAACAAGCAATATACAAAATATATGACTTGGCATTCTTACATGCAAGCATATTCTAAAATATGACAAGCTCCAATATATGCACAAATTGGACAACATATGTAGATCATATTTTTTGTAACCATACCTTTTAGTCTCTGGACCTTATACTATGATGGAGGTTTCACTTCTACTTGTCGATAGTTCTTGTGAACTAAAAAACATGTGGTGTAAATGACATAAACATTTTTACCATGGCATAGCAGAATAAATAACTGCGGATATTTGTTTCGTAAACATAGAAAGAGCGTAATCTATGAATCCTTACCTTCAACATTGTCATTGTGCTGATGTTTGTGACGGTTCACTGCCCATGTCCATGTCACTTCTGAGACAATGGCTATGAACATGTGTATATTGTTCATACTCGATATGGATGTGCATTAGGCATATGCATTGTATTTTCCGTGGCACAATTGTAGCCATACCTTTTGGAAAGTTTGTACTCTATCTTTCTCAGCCGTGGCACATAAGGCTCCATCCTTGTGTTCAATTACTTTGCTCTTTTTTGAATGCAGAAATATAGAGAATACAATGGACATGAAAGAAAACTGCTACGTAGGAACACATGAAAAAAAGATGGAGTACAAATTTATTTATTTCAAGATAGCAACACATAAAATACAATTGACATGAAGATAAGTTAATATACAGGAAGATATGCAATATCCAAGGAAAAAAAAACCAGAAGAGCTGTAAACCAGTGGAACAAGTATAAACAGAGTAAATGAAAAACAATTGGATATGGAATACGGGTAGAAGTATGCACCTTTGCATGTATTCTTCTACATTTCTGGTTAAGAGTTCTTTGCCTTGTCCAATTTTCCTGTTTGTTTCAATGAAAAAAGGTACAAAACAAAATGGACATGAACGTAAGCTGACATGTAAGGAAAAGACAAGGAATATGTACATACAGTAAATAAAATAGAATAAAAGGAATAGAGTAACAAATAGTGTTAGAAGAATGTATCATTTTTTTTTTAGTTCATCCATGTTTGTGTATATATAAAAAATTGTGTAATTTTTTTTGTGTGTCCAAAATGAATTACAAACCAGGGAAAACTAAGAAGTTGGATAACTTAGTTTTCTGCAACAAGCTAGACATATATGCTTTGAAACATAGAAATATGATTTTGCAATATGTTTGATGCATATCTCATAATTCAAGTGCAATACCAATTGTATCATGATCAAACCAATATGTGTCTAAGATAAAGACGTTGTATTGAGAAATGAGCACAATCGACCATACATGGTTAATAAGTGCATTTTGTACATGGTTTATCTTGTCCAAAAGAAAGCAGAGACTGTATTTGCACATGTATTTTTCCAGTTATTTTGTTCTGGCATTATTTTGTAGCATGTCAATATTGAAGTCTCCTACAATGGCAATGGTTTCGTTCAGATGCAAATGCTCTAATGCATTGGAAAGAACATTTAGTATGTTGGAGAATGTTGCATGCGGAGAAACAAAGAGATTCAATATTGCAATTTCTGATGCATGGAGAAATACTTTTGCGAGCACCATCTCAACATTTTTTTCTTCAAAATGCATATGCTCCAAAATTATTACATGTTTTTTCACTAATATCATAACCCCATGTGTAATGTGACTCGATATGCAATTGTGATTTGGAAATTTCTTGTTTTGCATGCATAATGTCATGTATGTTTCCTGCAAGCATACAATATCAGATTGCATTGTGTCATAGTCATTGAGTATATCATCCATGCGTGCATGTAGGTTGCATGTGCTAAGTGAGAGAATTAATACAGATGAGTTTGTTTGTATGGATTGGTAATCATACTATAGATGCCACTCTGCGGTAGTCCTAAGGCGTTTCATCTCAATATCAAATTTGTGTTTGAATTTGAAGTTATCTTTTGTAAGAGGACTTAGTAAATACACTGAGTCTATACTTATGACATAGGACAGTGCTGTGTATACAAGTCTATGTATTTGAATTCCAACAGGGTCAAATGCAACACTATCAAGTGTTAGTCCTTGCGATTTTTGGACTGTATGTGCACATGCAAGTTTAATTGGAAATTGTTTTCAAATATTCAGTCGACCTGTCTTTGCCGATGTCGATACTGGTTTTGATATTCGTAAGATAGGTATCCAATCACGTGCAATGTTTGAATTATATAGATAAGCCAACCTATTTTCTTGTCGGTGGCCTATATGCGGCTCATGGAACTTAATCCATAGGACATCAAGTTTTTCTGTTTTGGTATAGCCTTTGAGTATTCCATCTGCACCATTCACCAAGCCATCCTGTGAATCATAGTTGCAGGCATATATTTCAACCAACATGTCTAATATCAGGACAAGTTGCAAAGGCAAAGTGGTTGTATGTTCATGACGTGGAACATTTCCATGGTTGTCTTCTTCGAGGTCAATTGAATTGATGATGATATCATCGCCAGGGATGAGCGATAGCATGCACCTGTTATGCATTACAACATCCCTATTCGTGTAGAACAGGTAAGGGAAGGTTGGGTCTATTGGTACAGGTCGCATGCACCTTGAATTGATATATGCTAATTCATCATGTGTTTGGCTGTTTGTTCGCATTCTATTCAGAATTGCAATAAATGTTTCATCTGTCTGGCGCATTGTAGTATGTAATTCAAAGAATTTTATATTATGTTTCCAGAAGTCACGCGTCACTGTTTTCATATTGACCGTAGGTTGTTCAAATATCAAAGAATCTTGGATGGGTTGCGCCTGGTAAAGATCCCCACATAATATCATGTCAATGTTTCCAAAGTATTTGGCGTGCACATGTTGTAGGTTTCTTAGTCGGTTGTCAATGGAATACAAGAAGCGACTTCCAATCAAAGATGCCTCACCTATGAAGACAAGTTGTAGTTCGTCATAAATATTAGACAAGGTATCTAACATTTCCTTGCTGAGTGGAAGAGACTGTGACTTGTTAAAAGGCATAAAAAATGCAAAGTGGACTATTGTTCCACCTGCATTATATCCAACTTTTCCTATGTATGCAACTATTATCCCCTTTGGTTTCATAGGATTAGATGAATTGTTTGAATCGTAGATTCATATAAGAAATTGGAATAGTGCTTTCACTGTGAATGTCTTGCTTGTTCCCGCCCCTCCTGTAAGGAACAAGTCACAAGCATTTTTTAAGCGCAATGTCCTTTAGAATTGTTTGTTGTTCTTGATTCAATAGACGTTTGACTCTGTGGTACTCGTTATTTTCAATAAGGGAAGGATGCTTTGTGACTTGAAAACCAAGATTGATACGTTTTTCAATGCCGCCTGCTCGAGGACGAGGAAAATCTACTTGTAATTCATAGGACTCACAGAGAGTTCTAGTTGTTTTACTGTTTGTGAATGTCTCATCAAGATTGTCAGGGTTTTCTAGTTCTTTAACTGCACTTTCTAGGTCACCCCATGTTGGATTAACATTGTATGCAAATCTAGATTCATTGGTTTGTACTATACTCTTAGAGGCAATATACACAACTTCCCATGTAGGGAAGTTATGTTTTAATGTGTTTTCATTTTGATCAAACATAACGTATAACAACAGTTTTTCTCTGAAATAGTTTTCATAGTAAGTATGTTTGTTGTATTTGTCAAAGTGTATTAGAGAGGGATTTTTTCTTTTTTTTTTGTCATGCGATACGAACTTTACTAAGCATATATGCTTAATAGGAGATGGACGCTGGAGGTAATAATCAATAATAGAGTGACATAGCACGTCCTATGAATTGTCAGGCTATTGTTCTAGCAAAGATGATGGTTTAAGCACAAATGTGTGTTTCTGAAGTGGAGATGTGTTTATGAAAACACATTTCCTTGAACTACAACCGAGGGGCAGGGAAAGTGCAATGCGGACTGCTTGTTGAGCAGACATTTGTTGAAGATTAAGTAATGCATTTCCAAGCGTACATATCATTTGCATAGCATCAATATGACTTCTTTCATGTTCTTTGTCTATTCTTTTGAATGCACTTGTCATAGATTTGTCAACCTTTGTCATATACGAGGTATAGTACGATGCTGCAACATATGCATTGAGGACATACTACGCATCTGTATTTGCATTCCACATAACTGGCATGTCCTTGGAGAAACTGTTGTTCCAAATGTGGGAAAGTTTTTGTTTAAGGAAAACAATTGGTTGTTTAAGCATACATTGTATGGCTTGGATGTACTAATCTTCTATTAGATTTAGCTCTGTCAAGAAGTTGTCGAAGCTCATTAACTCATCAAAGACTCGTTGTTCTAGAAATGTGAACAATGATTTATATTTCTCAATGACAACATTGTCCTCTAAACTAAGTGGCTCTATGATTCTTGTTGTTCTCATTGGCGACATAGGGAAGTTGTATTTGCAATGTGAATTTTTTCATTTTTTACAGCTTTTTGTATGATAATGTCTATGAACTTTCGCAAGTTTTGGATCCAAATGATTTGTGTTGCATGTTACGTATTTGTCCACAAACTGCTCGATCTGTGAGTTGTTGTCATTTACATAGACCGATGCACCTTCTATCCACAACAATGCATGGTCATGATCACTCCCCCTATTCTAGAATTCAATCACAAAAAAATAGTTCGATATTTTTTCAAAAAACGTTTCATCATGACATATCAATTGTCTCAAAGCATTTATTGTATGTCTATATGTAACAACCCTAGCTAAATGATTGCTTAAGATTTACCAAGTATAATTAATTAAACAATTAACTGCCATAATGTGTATTAGTTAAATAATGATTATTTATTAATAATATTAATTAATTTATTAATTACTTATTGTTTAATATATGTTGATTAATTAGTTAATTGATTGATTAACACATTTAATGTTTAGGGTAAAGAATTAAATACTTAATAACTTTTAATTGATTATTATAAAACTTTACGTATGCAGGGGGATGAAGCATTGAATGGAGGGATAAGGTATTAAATGGAGGGATAAGGTGGGTGGAATTAAAGGAGGGTAGGAGGCGGTGAATGGGGGAGCATATGAGGGGGATAGGCATTCAGAAAAGGGGACTTTTGGAAATTTGGGGAAGAGGAAGCATTATTGGAGATTAGAGACTGTATTTCCTGGTTGGTATTTTTTGGTTTTGGAGTTTGGGTGGACTGTTACAGGGGTGCACCAGGTTGTTGGGAGTTTTGGGCTCGGGGGCCAGGAATCCTCACAGAATCCTGGAGCTAGGGAGCCGGACAGACTCTGTTCCTAGCTGGCAGGGAGGACGATTCGGTTTTGGGCAGAGCAACAAAGAGGACAATTGAAGATTGGGAATTAGCATTAGACAGAGGTATGTATTTTAGTGATTATGCTGTGTTACATGATTGTTATGTGATTTACTTTCATGTTGTGGATAAATTTTAATTTATGATGAAAAAGTTATTGTTAAATGCTGAAGATTAAATTGTACATCATACATTTTTCTTTATTCTTTATTTTAGTGTGTGTTTTATAAGGCTCTGTGGGGACAGAGACCTTACACATGGTATCAGAGCCCTGGTTTAAAAACTTGGATCAGGGCCTACCCATCTACCCGCATGTAAGAAGGACAGTTAAGGAATGGAACTGTTCCAACCCTGAAATTAAAAAAAAAAAAACCCTAAAATAGTTATATTGAAACCCTGAAACCCTTTAATTAGATGAAAATATGAGCTCCAAGCTCCACCTCCACCTAGCCTGCAAGCCAAAAACACATTTGTTTTTATTTACACAGATCTATATATAAACAATATGTCCATTTGAGAGTAAAGTAGTATAATATTCTACACAGTGGAGGTATTAAGTGAATTTTTAACACTTGCTTCAATTAAACAAACAAATAGTTAAAAAAAATAAAAGAATAGCTCTTGGAACCAAGTAGGTTGTGAAACCATATACCAGGGACTCTATAATGGGAGATGTTAGAAACTTCAACCAAAATCCTACCTCTCCAGATGGTTCAGAATATGGCACCGGGCTTGAACTAAGCTTGCGCCTATCATGTGGTGGGTCTACGAGCAAAGTGAAGGGCAAGGAACCTAATTTTAATAAAGTAAAAAAAAAAAAAGGATATATAACAAAAGTAATAACAGAAAATAAAAATAATAATAAAAAATAAATTATTGAATGTAGCTTTTCCCAAAACTTATCCACCATAGAATTCTTGTTGTAGTTCATCTTCAGGATAAAATGATTTGTGAGAAAGATAGCTACCCTATAAACAATGTTTTTTTATTGAACCAACTACCCTTCGCGTTCAAACTCCAAAATAGCATACGACCAACCTCTCTTTTAATCCCACCAGGTTCGAGATCAAGGCTAGAAGTAGTGTCAGCAATGGGATTCGAACCAACACCATCGTTTGTGGACCAGAATCTAATTACACCATATACACCAAAATCAAAGCCTAGAAACAACAATAAAAACAACTTGGGCATTAGCCATTGAGCCCAACCTTCAAGTAAACCATTCAACCACAATGTTACCAATCATATTCCAAGCCACATGTGATCCCACGTCCAAGTGTAAAGTGCCAAGGAAAGCACCCACATGGAGACACAAGTCTTTATCATGCACTACAACACGCAAGAAACCAACATATAAGCCATGTTCAAGCGCCAAGTAACCTGGAGGAGGAGAATTGCTACGCTCACCGTATATATATTCATATAATAAAAAAAGGGGGGTTTGAACAGAACTTTTGTCTGTACGTTTGAAGTAATGTTAGTAAAATTCAATCACGAGTCAATGAAATAGAAAGTACACCATATGCGCCCACCATGGATTAACTTAGTGTCCAAGGAATGCCCGAGCCAAAGCAATGACAACACTCATACCTAGGGTCGTTACAGTCCAACAGAGAAGAAACCTAATAGGGTAATCTTCCCCTGGAGAATAATAAGAAATTTCTATTTTTGAAAAAGAAACTTGGTGTAACCGTGCACAGTTTCAATTTAAGGTTCGAATGCATGGGCGGATTTCCCGTCGGAAACCAGTTTTCGAACCCTAGAAATCTTGAAAACCAACCTATGAAGCCCGCCCCTACAGCCGAATTCAACAATCGTTAAAAGGAAATGCAAATCCCAATTTAAGGAACAAAATGCCCATGCACCAAGCCGGGATGAGCTTTCACTTCTCAGAGCGCACACAGCCACCAAGGAGAATCCAAACAAGCCAGCGCTAAACACACAAAACTAGTGCCAACGCACAAGAATCAACAACACACCAACACATACGGGTAACCAAAGGCTGGGCTGCCAACGCGCCAACACCAACACACAATCCAACGCCCAAATCCCGTGAGAGGCAACACAATTGTGTTGGTAGGCTCGACCATGGCCTGCATGCCACAAGTCAACATAAAATCCCAGCGCAAGCGCCAGAGACAAACAACATTAATAAGCCAAAATACAACCCAACGACCAATGCCAAAGCCAAACACCATTAAATAAATAATAATAATAATAATAATAATAATAATAATAATAATAATATATATATAGGTATACAAAAAAAATTTGGGCCTGAATGCCACTCTACAATCCTGAAGCCACGCATCCACAACACTAGTCAAACAACAACATACAATCCAACGCTCAAGTCAAATCCAACACACAAGCGCCAAACCAAGTCTCGTGCTCATTACGTCCAGCCAACACATAAGTCACTAAAGCCAAGCGAAACGCAAACACCAAGCCCTCTCCATTCCACCTAACTCATAATCCAACACATAACTCATTATAAAGACAAGTCTGCGAGCTCATCTAAGCACCCAACAACAACACAACGCACCAAAGTCGAGACCAAGCGCCAAGGCACATGGAAGATGAGCCACAGGCAGATTTTACATTGCCTGCGGGCCAACATTGAGGGCAAGCACCTGCACCAACGCACAACACATGCGCGGAGTACCACAAGTCAACAAACAAGTCACCGAAGACAAGCGTAGTCAACAGGCCACGCGACCTGCAAATAAATCTCCAAGCCACGGGGAGGAGGCGCAAGAACCAAGCCCGCAGACCATGCAACAAGCCAGGGGGAGGAGCCCATGGGTCAGATAGTACACTATGACTTGGGCTCATGAAAGATTGGGAAAAAATTTGTATGAAACTCTGCAAATAAATTAAATAGGCAAAGATAAAAAAAATACTATCAAAACAATATACAAGACAACGCAGAGCCACGCCCAGGAGAACCCACGACTCCACACCCATCGAGAGAGAGAGCCATAGCTCAGTGACCAAGGTCGAGGGAGGAACCGAACCCTTGGCCACACCTAAACTCCCTCCTTCACCCTCTCCCTGCAAAAGCACTAGACGACCCAACAAATGAGAAAGGAATGGTGGCGTTTAGGGTTTAAATGATAACTTTTATTTTTATTTTCTGGAAATAAGAGGGGGTAACATGTGAGGTCTAGGTTATTACCTGCGAGGTAAGTTTTTTTTTATATTTATTTATTTCATTTATTTATCAATTTTTTTTTTTTTAATTTCAATTATTCAAAAAAAATATAATAAACAATTTTGATAGTTTAATTAAATAAAATGAATTAGGATTTATTTTAATTTAGGGATTTAAAATTTAAATTAATTAATTTAAATTAGATATAAAAAAAATGTTACTTATATAAAAAAAA
>ML783594.1:181911-192986 GCA_009831015.1 Picea engelmannii
CAACATGGTGCCACTGTATATTCCATTGTAGGGTGTGGACCCTAGTCCTGTTAGGAGGGGTGGAGGCATTTCCCACCGTGTATCCTCCGAAACCCGAAGTCATGGGAGGACGATGTTAGCTCACGCTCCCCTAGACGTGTGATGATGACTGTCAGTTGCCTGCTGGGGAAGCTTGGTCAAGGTAGTGACACTTCCGCTTACGGGTTCTATTTGGAGTTAGGCCAATATAGTTGATGCTCCAAGATAGTCCAATAGAGAAAGGATAGGAATGGAAGATGGAAGTAAGTTAGGGAGGAAGGATGAGTAAAAAAAGTTGAGTGTATGGAGATTTGTTTTATGGTGGAATTTATTGTTTTTCCTTCTGAAAAGAAAATGTGTATATATATGAATATTCATAATTATTTAACTAAACTACAATTGTCTAAATAACATTGTTGAGCTAGATAATTGTAATTAAAAGATTTCGAAAACATTTGATTGGTTTATTGTCTTTTATAAAATGAATAGTCTTGTTGAATGGATTGGATGCTATGGAAATTACTATAGAGATGATAGTTATTGATATTAGTACATGAACGAGACTTGTATGTACTAGCTACACATGCATTTCTTGCACATGTACACTAGTATGTATGAGTTTTTTGGCTTACTTACTAATAATGTCGGTTATTTGTTAGGAATGTGTGAATCATGTTTCTTTTCCCGTGTATCATAAAATACTTTAACTTCGGGACAACGTTTCTTGAAGGGTGGGTGTATGTAACAACCCTAGCTAAATGATTGCTTAAGATTTACCAAGTATAATTAATTAAATAATTAACTGTCCTAATGTGTATTAGTTAAATAATGATTATTTATTAATAAAATTAATTAATTAATTACTTATTGTTTAATATATGTTGATTAATTAGTTAATTGATTGATTAACACATTTAATGTTTAGGGTAAAGAATTAAATACTTAATAACTTTTAATTCATTATTATAAAACTTTACGTATGCAGGGGGATGATGCATTGAATGGAGGGATCAGGTATTAAATGGAGGGATAAGGTGGGTGGCATTAAAGGAGGGTAGGAGGCGGTGAATGGGGAGCATATGAGGGGGAGAGGCATTCGGAAAAGGGGACTTTTGGAAATTTGGGGAAGAGGAAGCATTATTGGAGATTAGAGACTGTATTTCCTGGTTGGTATTTTCTGGTTTTGGAGTTTGGGTGGACTGTTACAGGGGTGCACCAGGTTGCTGGGAGTTTTGGGCTCGGGGGCCAGGAATCCTGGAGCTAGGGAGCCAGACAGGCTCTGTTCCTAGCTGGCAGGGAGGAATATTCGGTTTTGGGCAGAGCAACAGAGAGGACAACCAGAGATTGAGAATTAGCATCAAATAGAGGTATGTATTTTAGTGATTATGCTGTGTTACGTGATGGTTATGTGATTTACTTTCATGCTGTGGATAAATTTTAATTTATGCTGAATAAGTTATGGTTAAATGATGAAGATTAAATTGTACAACATACCTTTTTATTTATTCTTTATTTTAGCATGTGTTTTATAAGGCTCCGTGGGGACATAGACCTTACACTATAGTAGCGAGTACATGTCACTGGGTCTTTTCTTATGAGGTAGTCAATGTCATCATTTTCCAATGTATCGGTTTGTTTTTTCCTTTTTTTCGTTCCTATATAATGCAAACACCGTAGCCACCAACGGATCCCAGTGATGCTCTGCACTTGTAAATGTGATGAAAAATGTTGTCGGTCCCAATTGTCGGATCATTGAAAAAATAGTTTTCTTGTTTTGTTGCAAATAGTCCGGAGAGATGCGAATGTTTTTGAAATCTATGTATCCAATATCAAATTTCAGGATTTTTTCTAGGTTTGCTTTGTACTTGACATCTTTGGCCAATAACTTTCTTCCTTGTAGATGGCCTTTTCTTATTCCCACCCACATGCAAGACAACACTTGCTCAATTATTATGCGCATTGTTTTGAAAAACAAATTTGTGATGTGACAGGAGAAGTCACCGCTTGAATGTAGCAGCTCCCATCGAACTATTTTATGGTAGCTGAATCATTCCGTAATGTCACTGGGATGTGGATCTCCATAGAATAGTGTTGGGAAGTTCATTTCCTTAGCAAATTTGTCCTTGAATATTCCAAGTGGACATTTCCCCTTGGCAGGTGCAATTTTGAAAATCTTGTCTTGCAAGTCACGAATGCGCTATGAGTAAGTAAATCCATGTATCAATGTTTCATCAGGTCTTTCATTCTTTGATTCATCACTTGTATCAAATTCACTAGCAGTCTCGAGAATCTGTGCAAAGATTTCATCCCCTTCTCCAAGAACATTGTTCCAGTTCTCATTTATACAAATGTTTTGTGCTTTGTACAGGGCCCTGGAACATAATTATTTTAATGATTTCATGACAACATGCACACACACTTTACCTGTCTGGTATGCATTCTTGTATTGCAAGCGTCTTTTGAGAGCTACAACAATTGTCATTGTATTGCTAATGAATTGTGGCAAGAATTTTTGCACAACATGTAGTTGGACATGCACATTAATAATTGATCATGTTAATCCCTAGGGTCTGATTTGTGCAAATGAAATTCGCAGAGACACAAGTCGCTCTTCAAGTTCTGTAAGTGCACTTACATCTGGTAGTGGTGTATTACATCTTATTTGGTCAGGCGTTGCAAAGTGTGGCAGTTTTCCATTTTCAAGCGATCATTTGCATGGAAGACAAATATTGCCACTGAAAAATGTTTTATCATTTAGTATCAAGCCGAGGTATTCTGCTTCCAAATCAAGCGTGAAAGACTTAGTGTTTTTTGTGAAATTCAATTGATCGAAAATTGCACATGCAATGGAAGGAGTGTCTTTAATTTGTTTCATATAGATTTGTTTTGTATCTTTCTTCCGTATTGAAGTATGCATAGAAAGTGTTTGCTGGTTTTCATTGGTAGCAGTGCATGGTGTTGGCTCTAGCCCACGAAATGTGATATTTTCCTCTCGGTCAGTACCATGACCATTGTGGGATATGTGGCCGTACCTATTTCTCTCACGTATATGTTTTTTCAAGATGTGGTAGGTTAACTTATGCTTGCCACTGGAAACTAGTTTCACTTGTTGACAAACCATGTTGGAGGTGGAATCAACATTTCTTATGAGCATTGCATCCTCACCATCTCGATGATACAAACTATTATGTTCTTTTTCATTTGACATGTGATGTTTTTTCTCAGCAGAAAATGTGAAAATGTGATTGTGTTGTGCACGGACAATTTTTTTTAGGTTGTGATATGCCAGTTTCTGTCTAGAAGGAAGCGTAGTAATGCATTTTTTTCTCTCACGTATGACCTTTTTCAAGGTGTGATAAGTTAGTCTACATTTTGTTTTCAAGGTCTGAATGACCTCATGACAACTGGGATGAGTTTCATTCTGATTAAATAACATGCGACACTTATGCATATTCGATGCGGTTTGGGTGGCATTGACACTGGACCCCGAACTGGTAGTATTTCCTATACTACCAATGTATTTTTTTTCTCTCACGTATGACCTTTTTCAAGTTGTGATAAGTTAGTATACACTTTTTGTTTTAGCTTTGTATGGCCTCATCACAACTGGCACAAGTTTCATTCTCATTAAATAACATGCGACGCATATGCAGATTCGATGCAGTTTGGATGGCATGGACAATGGACCCTGAACTAGTAGTATTTCTCATCAAAGGTTGATAATGGATATGTGGCGTATCTATTTTCAACGAGATGATGTCAATTGTTCGATCGTAGTTTGAATCAATACAACAGGAATGGACAGTGCCATCTGACAGGGCCGACCAGACCTGGGTATTTACTCTGAATATGATATATAGCCATTGCAAACAGAATCTGCCACCCTCTACATTTTCTTTCTCATATGGCGGTGCCATGTTTACCAGGTATTGTTGCCAGCTTCCAATTGTCGGCATATTTTCTAGGAGATATGGTGAAAGGTGTTGATGCAAGCAGCTAAAAGCCTGTTGGCTGCCAACTATAATTGCATTGCAAAAGGATTGTACAATATAAATCCGCGACGACTACACATCGAACTCTGTTTCTACCAAATAACAAATTGCATTGAACAAACTATCTCCACAACTAGATGCAACAATTGTCGCTATCTGCAATCCATGACAGTGTATACGATGCATAATTCATTTCCATTGTGATTCAAGGTCTTTGCAAATGAGGGAAAATTAAATATGAGGTCCTCCAATATTGCATATGGATAATTTTCTATAGATTAGTGGTTCATAATGACCACTGACAGGATTGGCATCATGGAACAAGATGCAATATGGATCGCTAGATGCAATTTTGTTGAATAGTAGATATCTTATTTTTCTTGTCAATGACCATATTGCAATTGATATATTCAACCACTTGGACAACCACCGTACATAAAATGTATCTCCCCAAATTCCCCTCTCATGTGCAGGAAGAATTGCAGATGCATACAACCACATCTTTGAAAAATGTGTGGTGACATCATGTTTCCATGCAATTGGAAAAGAAAATCAGATGGCAATTCATATTGATACGACTCCGATGCCTCAACGTCGCCATTTTTTAAACAACCCAAGAAATAATCTATCAATCCATTGCGCAGGTCGATCGAGGAATAACGAAAATGCAATAGAACTTGAAATGTATCAAAGAGACAATATCCTACAGTATACGAGAATGCATCCAATCTAAAAAGCCCATTTCTATGCAATACCTGGTCAATGTTGTCATGTACAATGGAGTATGTATCTATTTCATAGGACTCAACATCTATTACTTGTTTCATCTCTTAAGCTGTGATTTTCAAGATGTTTCTTAGCTATATTCAATTTATATGCAAACAAAGAAAAATAAATAAATAGGAAAACTGTAAGTGCGTAACTGCATACCAATTCCACTATGTATCCTTCAACCTTCTTCCTGTCAAATTCAATCCCCCTAGTCGCTACAACATATGACAAACAAACAAATGTACAATGAACAGTGAACCAAACAGAAGAGACAACGCAAATGAAATAACACTATAAATTTGCTTAGCACAAAGACCGAGTATTCAAGGCATATCATTTTTGAACCTATTCCATGCGTGCATCCTATAATATTTTCAGTGGAAGAATATGCTTTGCAAGACATAAAGGACAACACAAAGCCAACAGGTGGACAAGGTTTTTGATTCAGAGAATAAAAGCATGCCCTGTCACAAGGCCCTGGCAGATGCTTGCCCCCTGTGACAACTCCGAATTCGTTTTCTAAACCCCTTTGCATTTCTATTTTAGAAACAACTATGGCACGATATCCAGGATGTGGAAGTTGGCATATGTGATTGGAAGGGAACAACCTGGAAAAAATGCACCAAATGCATGGTTTCCAGGAACAGAAAATACGAGGAGAACATTCGGTTTTATTTTTTATATTTCATTGTAGCTGCAACAGATGTGGGTTCTGTGTCCAACATCGACATTCAAAGCAAAACAAGACGTTTTGGAAGGGAACAAACTGGGGAAAATGCACCAAACATATGGTTTCCAGGAACATAAATATGAGGAGAACATTGGGAAAAATGCACCAAACGTATGGTTTTCAGGAGCAGGAAAAATGACGATTTTTATTTTTTATATGCCACTATGGCTACAATAGAGGTGGGTTCTGTATAGAACATTGACGTTCAAGAACAAGGACAAGATTATGGTCGTAGCAGTCACACAGAAAGATGTTCTGCAACAATATTTTGAGCCAGGGATTCCTAGTATTGAAAATTATTGCTTGCAAGCTGCAAATAACAAACAACAAACAAGGAATATCAAAAAAACCATGGCACATAAACTTACCCATGAACGAGGAACAACATAAGCACAACTCCAAACCCTGCAAACTGCAACAACAAGTCCAACTGCGGATGCAGTACCCCAACCTTGCAAAGTTGAGGCAAACAAGAGCAAGCAATAAACAACAAACTAGTGAACAAGCACCAAGAGGTCCAAAGGCCTCAACTTTGCAAAGTTGAATCAAACAACAAGAAGCAACATCGAACGAACCAACGAACAAACATCAACCAGTGAACCAATAATGCCGATGAAGAACAATATTGCCCAAAGTCACTGTAGACAACACTGTATCCAAAAATCGGAGGAAACTATATTGTAACACGCCTGTTGAGTAAACATTTAAGGCTATGAGGCATGTTAGGTAAATACTTAAGGCTGTCAGAACCGTCGAAGGACGTCGCACTGTGAAAATATTTAAGAAAGAATGCAATGTGGTAGGTCTGTTTACGTATGCAATAATGAAAAAAACTCTCCAAGTATGCAACAATAAAGACAAATAAATAATAATAGTTCGAACAATGAAGACTATGCAAAAAAAAATTACTCAAAGGAAAAGTAGTATGAAAACTGACTATCCATGCTCAAAACTTTGGATATCTAAACATTTCAATATGAATAGTACAAATTCAAAAAGACCGTAGATGATAAAAACTTTGAATATGCCAACATAGAAAGCATTGGGAATAACAAAGCTGGCAATAAGACCTCAAATCTATTATCCAATGAGATCATGACATATAAGGGTTTTTTTATTATATAAAAAATAATGTTTTTAGTTCTGTAGTTCGAGCAATAAAGATTATGCAAAAATTTGTAGTCAAACGACAAACTAATGTAAAGTCAATGAATTATCGAACACTACAAACTTTGGATATCTAAACATTTCAGTATGAATAGTACAAATTCAAAAAGACCATAGATGATAAAAACTTTGGATATGCCAACATATAAATCACTGAGAATAGCGAAGTTGGAAATAAGAGCTCAAAACTATTATCCAATGAGATCATCACATATAAGGGTTTTTTTTATTATATAAAAAATAATGTTTTTAGTTCTGTAGTTCGAACAAAAGAAATTATGCAAAAATTTGTAGTCAAACGACAAACTAATATAAAGTCAACGAGTTATCGATCGCTATAGTCCCTCTACGCTTTCAACAGGGACTAATAACTGACAAAAAAACCGTGCAAACAAACACTCTTACCTAAGGTTTACACCGCCTAAAACATGCAAACGATTCTTGTATTTATATATACTTGAAGTTTACATTCTTGTTTCTTTAACTCATATGTAATATTTATATATACTTGAAGTTTACATTCTTGTTTCTTTAACTCATATGTAGTATTTTTATATACTTCAAGTTTACATTCTTGTTTCTTTAACTCATATTTTAACTCATATGTAAACCTTAAAATTACAACCCTCGGGTTATAAAATTTATTGTCTTTTTCAAATATTTAAATTAATATAATAAATTTTCGACATTTGTTTTCTCATATATATATATATATATATATTTTTTGTTTGTTAATTTGTGCGGGACCTATTGGCTACGCGATTAACCTGTGGCTTGAGAAACCGTGACTCAGGGGCATCTAAGCCGTCAAAATCATCCGGGGATCGCACCCGGCATGAGCCACACCAACCCTTAACATGGTTGGATTTTTTGTCCCTGCAGGTTTCGAACCGGTGACTTTAACAACACATAGTGGCTTAACAACACACTCCGTCACCAACTGTCCTACACCTCAGAGACTGTTTTCTCATATTTCTTATTATATCATTTATTTTAATATTTATTTTCACATTTTTAAATACATATAACTGTTATACTTGTTTTCTTTTCTTTCATTAAATAAATGATAAAATTCAAAATGGCTTTCTAATCTCGTTATCATTCTCATTTTATTTTCTAATTAGAAGAAGGTTTCTCTCTTTTTGAATTACACTTTTTTAATGTGTAATAGAAAAAATAAAAATAAAAGAGTTAATTTTTTTTAAAATATTTTATATTAGAAGCTTTTCCTTTTTAAATTGATATAAAAAAGGAAACAAACAATTATTAGATTGAAATAAAAATAAAATTTTAATGTGTAATACCAAAAATAAAAATAAAAGAATTACATTTTTTTAATATTTTATATTGAAAGCTTTCCTTTTTTAAATTAATATAAAATAAAAATAAATAATTATTATATTAAAATACAAAATTTTGGAGAATGTGAATTAATTGCAAAAGAAAAAGAAATATAATTAAAGGTTCATTATAAATATTTAACTTTCCTTAATGTTTATTCTCATTAATATGTGGACAAATTCAAAGTTAAACACAATGAACACATGTTTTCAAGGCTTAATCGTTCAAATTGTAAAAGGGGTAGATATTCATAAATAACCCCATCATTTTTTTTTGACGAACACTTGGTTTTAAATGTTGGATATATCAAATCAATATGATGAATAACTAGTTTTAAAAATTGGATATTTTACTTGTTCCCTTTATTTATTTAGAAAGACTGAAAATAAGTCGTGTATTTTAATATTCCAAAGCTTTTAGTCATGATACCTATGTTCCAAAAAACTTATAACCGCCTCTCCCTTTTACGACCTTGACCTTAAGTGCATTGAACCTCTCAAGTCAAAAGCATAATGGTACTCATTGTGAAGAACCCGATCCAGTCGATCCAAGGGCTTAAAACAACCATGTAGAATTCCCACTTTCCTCTTGACTAGTCCCTTAAGAGTGTCATGTTGGTACCTAAGAAGCATTTTAGGCAAGCTATTGAATAAATGCACGTTGTTGATAGTTTATGTTTTTTTTTTTAATTATAAAACATAAATTGCCTTGAAGGGAGTTATTGAATAAATGCACAAAACTATCACTGACAGAGACACCTAAAATAATACAATCATTTGAAAAATCTTGGAGGTGCTCATGTGATGGTTCCATCACCACCAAAACATAGGCAAGTGATATTTAAATTTGGGTAGATGTTTAATGGGACAGGCCAGCTTCAATGGGGAAGGAATTCTCCAAGGATGTAGGGGTTTGTTGACCTCTAAAATGAAAATCGTATATTAGTGGATGAACTTCTCTATATGGGTAGAAGAAACCACCATAATGTAATTGTTAAAAGGGTCATTGATGAGACCCCTAAAATCTATAAATAAATTATAGAAATCAAACTGGGTTAAAACAAATTTCTAAACAAAGATAGAACAAATTCAAATAAAATCAAGAATGTCAATCGTCACTATGGTAACATGAAAACACCTAAGAAATCATTTTATTCAAACTTCTGTTTATGTTTTATAATTGAAAAAAAAAATCTCCACAATAAACCATAAAATAAAACAAAAAATATGGATAGATGATTAAAACTCAAATGAAGATATGCCTAGAATATCAATATTCATTGTGAAGCAAATTTGTTCTAGGTGCTTTGTTGGAATATTGCTTTGCAGGTTTATAGATGATATAGATAAGCATAAGGACCATATAAAGATATGGTTACCTTAATGGAAAGATTGAGATTGTAGCTTCCATCCCTCTCCCATCTTTGTTTTGTGTTGCTTACCTTTAAGACAAAAACATTCTACATTCTACATTCATTGATTAAGTGTATTTGTGGATAGTCTTTGGTAAGGGGCACCTTTGTGATTACCTTGAGTAATGGATCTTTGAGTAGATCTTCTCCACCATCAAGCTTGTAGAGTTACCTACCAAATTAGGGTCGTTATATGGCACGTCAAATTGGTCGCTTATAACTATTATGAAATGAGTTAGATCACTAAATGAGGAAACCATAGATAGGGTTGAGTCACATAATGTAACAACCCCACCGTTACGACAACAAAGCGACATATTTTTTTTATTTTTTTTGCGTTGGGAAATATACATCACAAATAATAACGACATAATTGGCACATCATCCGACATATTAATGAAACTATATTAACACATTAACAAACATGCATGACATAAGCTGGCACAACATTGCAATGAATAATGATACACATATTGACACATTATTACAATAAACAAAAATCCATAACCAATGCATTCTTTTAATAATGACGCATCACAACACAAATCATAAATCACTCAATTCGTCTCATAAGAAAAAACATCATATAACATCAAGATAATATGAGATAACATAACGCTACTTAAGGATCACAAAGATAATCATAAAATGACATAAGATACTACCCGCTCAACCTACCCTGCAAGGTTAGGACCTCCAGGACACATAAGCAACGCTCAAGCCCATGTTCCAATTGATTTTAACCATTTAAGGTCTCAGGGCTGGCGACTGTTCTGAGGAACAAGGAGGTGTCTAATTACCATAGCCCAAGATAAACCGCAGTCCAAATTAGCTCATCAATCTCATCTAATCATCAATTATTCATCATAGTGCAAATAATATTATACTCTACTTAATAAATCTGCAAGCAACATCGAGTGTAAATGAGTAAGAGGATTTTACATAAAGAATAATAACCCCAAGAACATAATTAAATATTAGTCACATGTAACTTAACTATGCATCTTCATATTAAAGAAAATCTTCTAAGAATATATATCAGGAATCTAAAGGCTAAAATCATATATATGTTTGCAAGGAACCACAAGAAGATCAATCTTCTTAAGCGCTACATTAAATTTATACTCTACCCTTCATTATGCATCAAATTTATAAAACTAATAAACATCAATCATAATATCAATTAATAAGAAGTCTACCGCTGGCATAACCATTTAAAAGAACTAAGGGGTTCAATCATAGCAAGCAACATGGAAGGGTTCCAAGACTACCTTACATTCCATTATCTGAAACTATAAGAAGTCAACCCATAATTAAGAATGAGATACGATAAATTATATGCTATCTTGCATATCAATATATAAGGACAATCTCCCCGGATGGGGTGCTAGTGGACTCCCCGTGGAAAAGATTGGAACCGGACGCGTTGCAGACCCACAGGCAGGCACGTGATCGCCCCATGCCGCAGGGCTCCGCTGTCCTGAGAATTTAACGCGCATAAATTTGGATATGATGGGAAAGGTCAGGGGCATTTACGCCACCCTTCGCTTCCCACATAACAGTAACATGGCATGGTTAGTGGCATTCGTTATTCCTCCCTGCTCGCGTTTGGAAGGGCTCCTCCCTTCACGACGCAAGCGCACCT